>JARHVA010006024.1:570000-740000 GCA_037957365.1 Torreya grandis
TATGCAAGACTACTCTAAACTTTTGGGTGCAACTAAATCTATGTTTTTGGATTCTATTCTTATGTTCACAAAGTTTAAAAATCTATATTTTGTTTTTAATAGATAATTTATGGTTCAAACCCTAATCCTCCTTGTAAATAAGGCATGAGCTGAAAAGTGTGTTCATTAGTAGGATAAGCTAGAAATCCTCAACACCTAATTATGAAGAGAGTTGCCTACATACCAATACTATAAGGAGGGATCAAACCTGATGTATTTATACTTACCTAAGTAATAGTGTAATTACAAGTGATGTTATAATGATAGTGGCCTTAGTGCCTTGAGTGTGCTTGAGATTGGAAATCTGGAAAATTTGAGCTTAGGGTATCTATAAATGGTAGTATGCATAAGTAAGAAAGAATAGGAATTAATAACTTTAATTTTTCTTTACTTATTTTATATTTGAATAGGTATTTTTCATCTAATTTCCATTTAGTGGATAGAGGTCTAAAAGTCATGTGTTTATAACATTTTGTAGCTTGTGCAGAAAATAAAAGATGCTTATGCCAACCTTAGGAGGGTTTTACCTTTGAAAATATATTCATTAAAAAAAGATAGGTTAAAGGACATAAGAACCATTTTGGGGACACTACAACCACATGGCTTCAATGTACTTAATGTGGTGCCAATTTCCAACTAGTAGAATGTTGGGCACAATGGGATTTGATCTGACTAGGGATGTTTTTTGTTCACATCAAGGCTAGAAGAGTGTGATAATAGACTTTAATATAGGTTTAGGGATAAAATAGGAATAATTAGTCTCAAGTAATACTCTTAACACTCAAATACCACTTTTAGGTGATTACATTCCCCCGCTTTATGCTATAAATACAACAAAGTGAAATGACTAGTATAAAGGAAAAGAAGCATACTTAGATTTACCTAGGAAGTGAAGCCCATGAATCTTAGTCTGAGTATGTGAAGATGGGTCTGTGTATGTGAATCATGATCTAAAGCATGACATAAAAATGAAATTTTCATAAATCAATCCTTACTTAAGAGATATCAAAAGTAAAAGACTATTTTGAATAAAAAAGTAACTAAGTAAAGAGATGGGAAAGTAGAAAGGAATGAATACACCTCATTGGGTATGTGAACCAATGCATGAACCTAGTGATAAATTATGTGTGTGCATGTATATGGTGATCAATCAGTGAATTAATTGGAATAATCTAATAGCTTTCTCAATCCTCATGTGTGGGTGGCTTAAAAAATTAATCTCATTTTGACTCCATCATTTCCCACCCCTACTTGGTGGATCATGACTTATGAATAGCTTGGATTGGATTGATAGTGTGTCCAAAACTCTCATGTGGGTGGCTTAAGAACTAAATTAGGCTATGACTCCATCATTTCCCACCCATGTTTAGTAGATGTATCTAAAATTGAATTAGACAAACTATTAGAAATATCTATGTATGTTAGCTCCATGACCACTTGGGTAAATTAGGTATCTCTAGGCCACTTGAGAATGCCAACCACTATAGATGGAGTAAAGAATGAAATTGGTGATAACTTGGAATGTAATGTAAAGTGTATACAATGTAGATGATGACATGGAGTTTTTCATTCCATCTAATCAACCTATGTGTAACTAATCATATGGAAGCAATGTGTTGTACAAATGCCCCTAATCTAATATATGAGTATATTGATTTTATATTGAGTTGTAATAATTATATATGAGTATCTAAAATGAATATGGGAATGATAATGTTGTACATTATTCCCCTAATATAAGTAATTAATATGAATCTAAGTTGAGCTAGTGTGAATCTGAACAAAATTTGAGCATAATTATCAAACCTATAGTTGAATCTATTCAAATATGTATTGTACCTAGTGTACTATTCTGGCCAATATGAGTTATCCTAAAATTAAGGCTACTAGATAATAGAGCCGCATCTTGGACAATATCACCATGTGGAACCAGTGTCCATATTTTGGTGCTAATGTTTATCTAGTCTAAAATTTATATCATTGTACTAATTTTTGAATCACAATTTTTTCTATTTTTACTTATGTTTGATTTTTTGAAACTAAGCGTGTGTGTTACAAATGTTTTTTGAGTGCAATATAGGAGCCTAATATTTGTGATAAACCCCTATGAATTCCCCCTCTTTTGAGGTTATTTATTCAACCTATGAAAGGACTATCCTCAAAAGAAAAATCTCCACAATATGTGTGTCAGCTGGAGAATATATGATAATTGCATGATAATCCAATATAATTTACAAACATGACATCAAAATGTAAGAGAATTTAAGCATAAGTATGTAATTTAAGATGTATGTCATGTCTAACATTACATATGAGTGTCAAGATAGATGTAATAAATGTATATAACAATAAATCTCTATAAAACTAAATGATTACCTGGGGGGATGGGGCATGATGTCCATCATGACACCCAAGTGATAAGGGTAGATGCATGAGGTCCATCATGACATAAAAAATTGGTGTAACAAGAAAAGACAAGTTTCATGGTCATGACACATGAAATAAAGCATACATACCAAACATATGAGACATGAAAAATAGACCAAGGGGCCATAATATAAGGGGCATGGTCACATGTCACTAAATCAAAGAAAATAATACATACAAGGACATGTTAAAATGTCCACATACAAAAGTAAAGAGTAAGTTAGATTAGAGCCACATAGAATTACATGTTCAAATGTATGTATACACAATCAAGAAATCACACATAAGGGACATGGGTACATGTCTAAGGCATACATAATATGAATATAAGTGGCGTAGATCCAAAGAAAAATGTCATATTCAAATTATCTAGAATAGAATAAATAAAGAAATTTAATCAAGTCTAAACTAGGAAAGACGGAAATGAAAGTATGCATGAATATGTAATACAAATCTATGTAGATTTAGGATGTACATATGATGAGTCTAAAATAGTGACAGCCAAAAAAATCTGAGTAAGAGTAGAAATGATCAATATCTAGATATAACAATCTTAAAGTTGGAATGTAGAGTATGTAAGGATAGAATATAATAATAGAAACTATGTATAGGATGCTTCTAAGTGGGCAAATATGTAAAATGAATAGCCATGAATTGATGTATATTCCCCCTAATGGATAGATGATATCAAGTCTAGATCAATGTTGTGGACTAGAGTCCTATAAATAATCTTCAAGCACTCAACAAGAAAAAGTGAAGTATGTATTATGATAAAACTTACTGTACTAAGATAACTAGCATATGTAGTGTCTAGAAAATATGATAAGTGTAAACATAAAAATGCATATAATATATATTTTTTTGTTTTGTAAGTAATATTTAAATGTTTTTGTGTTTTTTGAAATATTGTAATGTTTTTACATTTTTTGGATATAAGCTATGTGAAATTAATATGAAAATGAACTATGTATAGGGGAAAAAATAGAGGGAAAGTGTATGCAATTATAAATACATCATGTCTATAAATCAATCCTAGCTTGCAATCAAAAATGCATCAAGTCTATAAATCAGTCCTAACTCAAAGAAGATAGATCATACCATACACTTCTAATTGGTGACACATTTGTTAAGTGGGAACATGACCAATATGGGGATCCACTAGACCTAATTAGGGGATTTATTACCACAATACACCATGATAAGGAGGGTTCCAAAGTTTCCAATCTAACATGATCATGAAATAACCCTATGGGTGTCCTAATTTTTGATATTTTACCTATACTAATAATAAGTAAATTAAATATAATCTAGCACTCACCAAATATTATGGTACAAAATGGGGGTTAGAAATAATAAAAATAAATATACATAGAAGACATATACTCACATTAATGTATACATAATCCTAATGCATGGAAGAGAATCATAAACACATATCTATCTACTCTTACAAAGTAGAAATAAAGTTAAGAATACTTAAATTTGAAGATGAACCTGCTACACCTCAATCTCTCCCTTGGCCAAGGTGCTTTGAAAAATCTTGTTGTGGTATGTAAAGATGATAAGGACAAATCAAATCTAGGCTACACAACCTATCAATTCATCTAAAATACTTTTACACAAGACAAGATCTGTATCTCCAAAGAAAGTATGGAACTACAAGCTTTACTTCTCAAGTAGAATGGTCAATAAGTAGATGTTCATTCATTCTTACTTCTTCTTTCAATTATTATTAATAAATTATGGGAATGAACTTGTATATATAGGCAAATTTAACCCTTGACCCTTCCAAAAATCCTAGCCATTAGGGTCAACCCAGTCAACCTAGCAAAATTTTGGATAATTATTTACAAGTTCCCGAGCTAGGTTGGCCAAAGGCTAACCTAATTCTTAAGTGAAAATATCTCAAAAATGTATAGGGTTGACCTAGTCAACCTAGCACAACTAAATGAAAAAAGGGATTTTAAGTGAGGAAAAGGAAGATAAAATGTAGCAAATACCTGTAATGGGTACATAGAGAAGAACAAGATTAGGGATAATGGTTTCAAGAGACAAGTGTGTAGATAATAAGTGTCAAAAAGTACAATAATATTACAAAGCACCAATGGTCTACCCACCCCTTTCCTAGTGCACCCCTTAAGGCATGCACTCAAAGAGATTGTGACTCAATGGGTTCTTGCAAGATATAAAGTGTTAGTAATTGATAAAAGTTTGAAAATATTATGTGTATACATATGCCCCACTTGAAGCTCATCACGTGTCACTAAGGTGCAACAAGGGATGGTGCTTTGAGAAAGAACATAATAACACATAATGTTGATGCTATGTAAAGTGTAGTAAGAAGAAAAATAAGATAAATGAAAGGGTAGAATTGAAAAACACATGCATTTACTTACCTTAGTGTTGTAGATAAAAAATTACTATAAGATAAGTGAAGGCATCTAATGTGAAGAACATTAGGTGAACCTATAGAAGTTAGTGTAAAAAAGATCCAAAAATCAAATTTTTTGGAAGATAGGCATATAGTAGTGGAAAACATTCTCTCATCATGATTCTATAACATTTTATAGTTTGGAGAATGGATGAGTAAAAAATAAAGATAGAGGCAAAACAAGGAATCTGACAGAAAGGATTTGAAAGTTTTAAGATTTGTGAAAAGTGATTTTAAATAGGTTGAAATGAAAGTCATATGGAATCTTTAACCTGTGAAGGATATAAAAAAGAGATTTGAGAGACAAAATGATCTAGGATGGCAAGGAGATGATAGGATAGGTGAGAGGGACTTCTAGAGGTGACAATGGGTGAACTACATGTAAGCAATTGAGAATCTCAAGCTAGTGTTTGAATATTTTAGTGATTTTAAGTGTATTTTAGAAATTTGTGTTTTTATCATTTATGGACACCATAATGAAATCAAATCAGATGTTAAGGGTAGGAAAAACCAATTAGGTAAATGGGTTTGAAGGGTTTTGGAAAATAACTACCAGAAGGCACTTATTTTATATAATGTAAGGGATCAGTAGGGAAAAATAACTAAGTCAACCCAGTCAACCTAGTAGGCTAAAAAATGACAAAATCCATACTACTGACCTAGTAGGTCTATGCCGATGAGTTAGTTTTTCAAACTATCACCTAGTACATTGTTGATGACTGATCAAAAAAGTCTAGTATGCCAACGTCATAACAAGGGGGGGAAATAAGAGGGTTAACTTAGATTTTTAAGTTAAACAAGTAAAAATAGGGAAATTTTGGTCAAATTAGTGTTTAACCAAAGGACCAAAATAGTACATAAATGCATGAAAATGGTCAAATGAGTGCTATAAGGGCCCATAATGGCTAAATGAGGGATAAACGCATTGAGTATGATATAAATAAGTTAAATTGATTAAAAATTAATAAATTAAAGTAATTTAGGCTTATTTTTGAGAATTTTGAAAAAGAATGTATTTTGATTATACATGACATGGAAGATCTAATACATCTTTTTTTATTTCTTAATTATAGGGATGTCTGAGATTATGGAATTTGGTGGATTCATCATGGCTCCCAAACTTATTTGAGTGTTTGTCGATAGAGGATAGAGCTAGATTGATTTATTTAGGTCTAGGAAACATATCAAATATATGTAAGATACCCCTTAGCTCAGATCTATTAGTCATGTTTCTAAGATGCTAGGAATGATAAACTAATACCTTTAGGTGGGATTTGGAGGGGGATACTATAGAGGTGGTTATCACCTTGGAGGATGTGCATGTCATCCTAAGATTTCCCATAGTAGGGACACCCATAGTCATAGGAGTATTTGATAGTCAAGAGGAGAGGAGAGCCTTAGCCATATGGGTGATGGGCTCAGAGATGATATACCCTAGATTGATGATGAATATGTTTGATGTATATATGGCATAGTTAAGGACATTTATAAGGTTATGATAGGACTTATGATAGTATGAGTGTTATGCCATAAACTATATGGTAAGGTACCATTCTTTGTAATAGCCTTGAGATAGATGATATTAGAGGAGAGGTTGATATATGACCTAGGATCTTCCATCTAGGTATAGCTTGTGCATGAATGTATGGAGTGTTTTCCACATGGAAAAAGTTAGTGGGACTAATCATATTATTGATGGGATGGATCTATGAGAGGTTCCCCATATATCAACCAGCTTGGTTGCCCCATAAGGTCGATGATAGGTTACCTTGGGTTCAGAGATGGAGACAAGACCAAGTAGCATGGGCCATGCCCCACATGTTAATGCTATAGATAGTGAGGTGAGCAGATGTAGTATGGAAGCTATATGGGCACATTGTTATGATATTGACTAGATGGGACATATTGGCACTAACTTTGGCATAGATAGAGGTGCTAGGGTACTATACATGGTGGATAGAGCCACATCTAATGGCACAAGTACCAAGGTAGATAGACTTGCCTCACCTAGTGGTACCAATAATGGTACTTAAATTTTGGGATAAATATTTGAGAGAGCCATGAGGGAGAGGAGGAATAGGGCCACCAATGGCAAGGCCAATGCTCATGCCACATCATGAGATACCATAGACTAGTTAAACATGACAGGCAGTTGAGTGAGAGGATATGGATGCAAAGGTAGGAGAACTAAAGGTACCACCACCAAATGCATAGTAGGAGGATCAATGACCATTGTAGATATAGTGTTAATAGAGGTATCAGGAGAAGGAGAGAGTACATATATTAGACATCTTAGATTACTTAGTAGGTAGGCTAGAGTAGAGTTGAACTATAGAGAGACAACTCAGGCATAGTTTGAGATGGGTATGAGTGGAATCTCCAATATTTATTTTAAGAGGTGATCGATAGAGGAGGTTCTTAGAGGTTGCACTGATAGGGAGAATGTGTTTGGTGATTGTATAGATGGTGAGATAGTAGTGGTCAACACATAGACAAGTAATAAAATGTGATTAAATTTTACTTAAGTTTACTTGAAATAGACTAGAGATATATAGATTTTAATATATATCAATGATCTAATATCTATTTTGTTTGATTTTTATACGTATGATAGAGGATGAGGAGACCATTTGGGTGTCCCTATTTAGGGTATTACTCCATGATGTCCTAGATGAGGCATTGACACCTTACGACCCCATGACACTAGAAGATCTTAGTGTACCATCTACCCTAACTTAGGTGAGCTAGTTTAGATTAACTATAGAGGTCATAAGGTAGTTTTAAGTGCATAGATATGGGATGCAACCACTAATAGAGATGGGTGTAATAAATACATGGGAGTGATAGGCTCTAGCTGAGGAGAGATCTTCACATCTAGCTATAGTGACATAGATGACATAGGTACATGCCCAGAAGAGACTGATACAAGTAGTGACCATAACCCATATGACACATATACAAGAGTAAGAAAGAGTGACACATGTAGTGACCCTAGCCTAGTTGGTTCAAGTGTAAGCTTAAGTAGCTCATTTATAAGGGTAGGTGTCAGGATTGAGATCTTGGATAGCCTCTTTATAATGTTCTATTTGGAGGGGTTATGCTGAGCCATCTATAGGCAGTATGGCTAGGCCATGAGATAGGCAAGATGGGGCCTACCCATAGATATAGAGCATTATATATGGTTGTATTGTTGTATAAAAACTCATGATATATATAGAGATGTCTCATGTTGGGATTTTTACATATTGATTGTGTGTGTTTTCATTATGTTTATGGTTTTTGATGCTTAGATATATTTATTTCTATCACATGTATTTAGCTGTTATTATATATGCTATGGGAAATATATGAGTTGTAGTCTATTTTCTAGCATTATGTTGAACACATGCATGGTTAAAAATAAATAGGCAAAAAGATTTCATAAAATATAATCAATCAAAAATGTACTACACACTATTTCAAGTTGGGAAATGTGTAATAACAATAACATGACTAAGTATAAAAATCTAAAAGGAATGGTAAACGAGATGGTAAAAAGTTTGTTTTTAAACCAAGAGAAATATTGGCACCAAATTAAAACAAGTAAATCACACTAAATCACATTGGAAACTATGAAAGTAATGTAATAAAATGGAAGTCATGTAAAAGGACAAATGGTATAAAAAAATTAATTAAGTCAATAAATCATACTAAATCACATTGGGAAGTATAAGAGAAAACCAAAATTGACAAAAAATGGTCTTAAATTTGGCACACTATTTTAAGATGGGAAGTATGAAAAATTTGAGAAAATGGTTGGATTCTTACATGCAATCAGAAAATAAGAAGATAAAAGAAGCAAAATAAAAATGAAGTAGGCATAAAACATACTAAATCAAGCTGGGAAACATGTCAATAATGTGTAACTTCATAATGAATAACATCTTATCTCATATTTGACACATGTAATTTTGATTATAAATTAGATTATTGGAAAATTTTGTGAGGAAGGCCAGGTCCTATCCATGGTATTATACTACAAATAACAAAGGGAACACCAATGATGTTGAATAAATGTGAAAATATGGTAACGAAATATGCTGGTAATAGGAAGCTAAAATTATGGTAATTTTTAAGGATGGCCAAGTCCTATCCATAGTCTTATAATGCAACTTACAAATAGAATCCCAAAGGGAATGATCAGTGAACAAAATAATATTTATCAACAAGAAATATGAGTAATATAGGGAATGAAAAATGGAATGTAAAAAACATAACTTAATAATCTTATGAAAAGACCTTAGGATACAAGAGGCATACTAAGGACATGACAAAACAATAAGTGACTAGTGACCATCAATATACAAAGGAAACATGTTCCTTATAGACATAAATATTTGTAGGTAAATAATTGTGATAATAAGATCAACTCATGAAGGTAGATTGGTACAAGAAAATTAAAATGGACCTACCTTCTTAGATGTGTTCCCCATTCCTCAAGACCCTTTATAAAGACATCTATCTACTATGAAGATTAGGTACTTGCATGAGAAAGTAGGTAGCACTAAAAGATTTTTTATTCTCCTTTTCTAATCCATTCACCTATCATACCCTAATGGACCTCAGCTCTACCATGAGGCCAATTATGGAATTTGATCTCTGACTAGAAAAAAGAGATATGCATTGAATCATGTCTTTTAGTGTGATTTTGACTTTTAAGAATTTTGAATATTTCTACCTTTTGTTAAATGATTTGTATTTTGAATGTTAATAAGAATTTTTAATATTCCTCCTCCATACGAACTTGAAATGACCAAAAATGAGAGATAGAGTAAGACACATAAATTAGTTGTAGGCTTAGGCTAAAGGAAGCTAAGTAACTAAAGACAAGACTGACTAGGACATTTAGGCTTAAAAATGAACCAAAATGTTATGTCAAGTCTCAACCATGTATATTCTTAGTTTGTGAAAAGGGAATAAAGAGAAAAATGAAATCCAAAGTGGACTAGTGAAAGGAAAATATAATGAGATTAATTGTTTGTTTAATGATCACATGGTAAAAAGGGAATGACTAAAGGGAACTAGGTTTATATAACCAAGTCACAATGACAATTATACATGAAAAATATAGATAAGAAAGAAAATAATAAGGAAGAGAAATAAAGGGAGATTTTAAGAAAGAAATTCAAGAAGGAAAATAAAGAAATTAGAAATAAGACATCCATAAGAAAATATAAATGACATTATAAGAAATATAGAGTGCAAAAGTAAAGTCACCACATAAGATAAATAAGAATTTGACACAATTTCAAATGATATAAAAAATAGATAAATATAGTATTGGAGCACACGTCTAATATAAATGAAAATGTAAAATCACCATGCATATGCTCATAAGTACTAATAAATCTACCCACACACATTATCCAAAACATCTAATAGATCTTTATGAATATGGACACAAACTATTGCTAATGTCTTGTCAATTTTTAGTGAAAATTAGGAAAATACTTCTCATCTAATGTCCTAATTATAAAAAGTATGAATGATTGATGGATTTTGATAAGGAGGGATATCAAGAAAGGGATGCTAAAAATAATGCATGGGAGTAGACTCTATGGGAGATGCAAGAATCACCAGTGGGGAAGGATCTATATGTAAGGGACTCATAGGTGGACAAGGATGCATAGGTGAAGCAAGGTCCATGGGTGAAGGATTCACTGATGGAGGAATATAAGGTGATGAATAGACCTCAAGAGGGGATGGAACCACTAGAGGTGGAATCATGGGAGAAGAAGGGGGATCCTTCTTATGGAAATGACCTATGGGAGGAATGGTAGAAGGTCCAAGAATAGATATAAGGTGATCTTTAAGGTGTTACTAAAGGATGCAATAATTATTAGTGTGATGGGTACCACATTGGTACCAAATACAATACAACTCTCCATACGTAAGAATATACTCACATAGTACCTTTGAGGGAAGTATGGCCTTGTCTAAGGACTAAGAGGTAGAAGGATGCAAAGTAGAAATATATTGTTGTAGTTTGCAACAATGTATGTAATAATGGTTATTTGTGTCATGGAATCAATAGATATGCCTATGAGTAGATTTAGTATAATTATTCATAGGAGGAGGTGTAATGGGAATGAAAGGAGATTGGGGAGGCTCATCAACCCATTTGGTTGGAAAAATATCCATTTGAGGTAAAAATAAGTAAACTATCATCAATATAAGGTCATGGTGGGGAAAGAATAGGATGAGGCTTAATGAAAAGAGCAATGGGATCAAAAGCAGGGATATACTCAATGAAAATAGGAGAAAGAACATGCTCAACTATAGTGGGATAAAAAATGGGCTCAAATATATAAGGAGTAGGAATGGGTTCTAATGCAAGTTCTACTAATGGAGGGGTGAGTTTTATATAAGGTCAAAAAAGGGTCACATGTATCTTAGGGATAACAAACTATAGGGGTCAGAGTACCTAGAAAAATGGTAAGGCCTAGTCATAACATGATCCATGAGCATACTCCTATGAGGTTACTAAAAAACTAGAGGTGTCGGTGCCACGTCTATACTACGATAAAGAGGAAAAATACTAAAAATAGGAACTATAATGGAATATGGTAAGATACACAAAAATACTAAAGAAAGAAGAATGATAATGGATAATCTTAGTATCATGGGTTTGAATAAGACACCTAAAAAATGATCATCTAATGAATAACCATCATCATATTTAGGGGTGTGAAGATCAAGGATGAAGTTAGGGATGACTTTGTCATCCAGTGATGTGTGATGAATAGACTACCGATTCATATTCAAGATAATAGGAATATCATCACAAGGAGGTTTACGAGAATGAGGTTATAATGAAGAAAAAGGCTAAGAAATGAGATGATGTGAGAGATAAAAAGTTTTAATCTTTAGGTTGATCTCTTTAGGTTCATCATCATCAAAATAAAAGAGGTTAGGAGGAATATTCCCAATGAGTTTTGGATGACCATTGTAACCTTGAGTGGAATTGATGGGAAAGTTAGATCATTGAGACTCACAAAGTGAAACACCGGGCAAAGGTTCAAGAGTAGGAATCTTCAAGATGCCACAGTCTTAGAATTGTTTAAAATTCTAAGGGTTAGTATCACCTTAAATCCTATAGATGACTCCATTATGAGGGAATTTAACACATTGGTAGGTGTAAGAAGCAAATACTTACATATGGTGAGTCCAGGGCCTACCAAGCAAGATGTTATAAGAAAGAGGAAAGTCAAATATCCTCACCTTCACATGAATGGTGATAGGTGGGGTGGTAATGGGAATCCACACACAACCTAAAGGAGGAATTTGCCTTCGATCATATCCTTGGCATGTGTTATGAGTGTATTTGAGATTGCATCCATAATATCCAAGAGTTTTGATAAAATCAAGAGAGGCAACATAAGTGTCAGAAACCTCATCAATCAAGGCACATTTAACTTGAATATTACCTATTTGGACACTATTGAATAAAGGAATATCATATATATGAATCAAAATCTCATTAGGAATTATATAAGTGATGGGAAATTTGAAGGAAAGAAAAATGTCCATTATTTCATCAACATGGATGGATAACTCTTCACATTGTTGTACATTCTATCTTCATATATAGATAAGTTTTCTTCATATCCTACTAGGGGAGGATAAGAGATGTTCATTGTGAACAAGAGTTGAATAAGATGGTTTAGATGATGTAGAAAGGCCCTCATACATTCAAGAAATGGAATTTGGGATGGGAGATTAGTGAGTTCTATACTGGGATCCCACTAATCATAAGCCATGAGGATATTGTTAGAAATAGGTTCATAGTGTTGAATGAGGTCCTCAAAAGGAGGAGTTGAAGTGAATTTTAATTTGTGTTAATAAGAAGGAGGAAGTTTAGACCAAGGTTTTAAATTATGATGTAAAGGTGAAGTAGTTAGTTTAGGTTGGTGTTGAAAATTGATATAAGAAGTGTTGATAAAATCTTGATTATCATTAGTGTTAGGCAAAGAAGATGGAGGGATGATAGAAATATAATGTGAAGTGTTATCCAAAGGAGGAGTGGGAATTGGTTCATCAAAGGTTATAAGACCATCTTGTGCCAACTCGTTTAAATGAGTTGGAGAAGAATCTTATAAAAAATGAAATATTAGGGACAATGGAGGATTGTAGATAGGTTGAGGATCAATAAAAGCAACCACCCTTTTAATATTATTCATATTAACCACATTCCATTTAGGAGTAGGGTCAACAATACTTTCTATATTATTGGTGAAAGGGGTGGGCTTGTCTTGGGTATCTTGATTAGGTTGGTGATTAGGAAGAGGGTTTTTATAGATAGCCAAATGAGCATTATCTTGATTCAAGGATTGAGATTTAGTATATGTTCCATGAGCCTTAAAATCAATGTCATAGGCTTGTTGACATTTTTTATTAATATAATCATGATCAAAATTAGGACCAAGATAAAAATCCATAGCTAAATTACAAAGCTGCCTACATGTCTCATGAAAATGGCCCCAACGTGAAACCAACAAAACTTGTTGGGATCATACTAGGATTTCATAGGACAAGTGGGATAAAGTTCTCATAGTATAGGCCTAGGTAGACATTTAAGTAATTTAGCTGAGGATAAAGGTTTGTGAATTTTGATGGTATTAGGGGAAGATAAATGAGGATTGGTGTATTGTTGAGAAAAGGGAGCTAGTTTTGAAGATTGGTTAGGAACAACTTGAATAGTGTGAATGGTATCATAATATTTTGTGACACATAATTGGTAGCATTACGATTTTTTTCCTTAAGTAAGAGACAATGAACCATAGAAGGTTGGGGTGGATCAAATTAGTGCGTAAGGAAATCTTGGCATTTAGCTTGGTTAATAACCTCCTCCAAATTACATGGACATAAAGTGTAGACCCAAGATTATAACTTTGGAAAAACATAATTGGTGAAGAGATGGAAAAGGTTATCATTGGATATGTTGTGTTCACATTTATTGGACAATGTTTTCCACTTCTTGACAAAAGCTCATGCAATTTTGCTTTTAAGTTGTTTACAATTTATGAATTGGGCCAAAGTATTTTTGGAAAGATCACTAGTTTGAAATTCTTGAACTAAAGCATTCACTAAATCTTCCAAACTAGTAATAGAATGATTTTTAAGTTGTTTTACTAATCTAAAACATCACCCATAAGAGTTTTGGCTAAGAGATTGGTAGCAACAAAGGTGTTCAATTTGACCCAATCCTTATAAAGATTTCCAAATGTTTTAAGATGAAGGGTAAGATCAGTTGATCCATTATAAGAAATGGTAGGGATGATAACTCCTATATAAATATTATCAATTTGAGTTGTAAGAGGCTCATTTTGAAGATGCGTAATAGTTTTTTTGACCAAAGGAGGTTGAGGAATGAGATTGCCATGGGAATATCGAAGAGGAGGGGGAGAAATTTTTGATTATGCATACCCAAAGACATTGGTTGAGGATGATTTTGAATATGGAGAAGGTGATTTTACATTCTCATCATTTGATTTGTATTATGAGCTTGAAAGGTATTCATTTGATTAAGTGTTTGTAATAAGAGTTTATGGGTTTGATTGTCATTTTTAGCATTAATTAAATCATTAGAGTTGGTATTAGTGGATTGGGTACCACTATTGGTGTTGATATGAGCTTGAGAGGAATTGTGAGAATGTGAGGAACTAGTGGCAAAAAAATTTTGTGTGGAAAAAGATGAACTAGTGAAGGGATGAGTAGAGGAAGCACTAGAAGTATGATTACCTTGGGTATCAAAAGATACACTAGTAGAAGGATTAAGAATAGTAGATCTTAAGAAATTCCCACTAGATGTATAACCTACCATATTAGTAGATATACTAGGCATGAAGGTAGAAGAAGTTAAATAAGAATAGGTCATGGTATGAGAAGGGGTCATAATTGAGGGAAGAGGCTGAGAATCAAAGAAAGTGGTACCCCAAAACCCATTTGATAATGTGGGAGTAGGTGAATAAGGCTCTTCAAATTGACCACTAATCATGAGATAGTAAATGGTAGAGGGATCATTTCCTTGATGTTGAGTAATTTTAGAAACAAGGAAAAGCATTTCAGGGGTATACTCTAATTTGGGTTGATCTTCTAGGGAGAAGAGAGGATTATGCTATGAAGAAGAATGAGGAGGGGTCCCATAGTTCATTATGCGAGTGGCTATGTGAAAATTACTCTCATCCAAGAGAGGATCCCTACTCTACATATGAGATACCCTATGAGGGTTGGTAAAACTCATCATGTTTGTTAAATTCAACTTAGTGTTATCTTCAAATAGAAAGTTCATGATGAAGGAGAAAGATTAAACCAAGAAAAAGATATGAGAACGTAAGGAAATAAGAAGTCATAGAAATTATAAAAAGTTGACTGGGTCTATCTATCATAAAAAATGGGGCCTAAAAACTATATAGGGTTGATTGGGTTGACCTAACATAGTAGACATGTTGAAAAAGTGTACAAGGTCAACTAGGTCAACCTAACACAATAGACAAGGAAAAATAGATAATCTATAAGAGATTGTGTTGAATAAAATGATTGTGTACTGAAATAATAATAATTTTTCAATTATTTTGAAAATAAAGAAGTGAAGGGAAACACACAATCAATTTAATCAATTCGGTTGATCTAATTAAGGCACACAACACAAAACCTTTCACCAACACTGGCCAATGCAATTTTTTGTAATACAACACATAATTAAACAAAAAATAAGCAATTAACTTGTAAAGTAAAAGTTAACTAAATGGTCAACTTGAATATTATTAGACTATTAGAATATAAGTTTAAATGTGATAGGAAGTTGGCTTTAATCAAGGAACTAGAAAGTAATCTAAGGATAGTTTCAAGATATTTGGGCTAAAAGGGATCTATATTGGTAATAGTAAAAGCTTGATATTGGGACCCACCCCCTCATTTCACACACCACAATGATAAATATATTGGGTGCTTAGCCAAAATGTACAATTAAACATGTGTTTATGCTTGTCCATAAAACCAAGTCGACTTCCCCCTTGGTGATGAAATCCAAGTAGGCAGGCCTTGGATAGATAAGTGTTAAAATGTGTTTTAATATTTTGTGGATTGGTCATGAGTGCATAAAATAGAAAATAGTGAAACTAATTGGTATATTTAAAACCACATAATTATACTATACCATCTATTCTAAGCATGAAAGCAATAAAAAATGAAAGTGTGAGCTAATTACTAGCATATAAAGGTTGATTTCAACTTTGAAACATAGTACAGTGTTGATTCAATTGATAGTGTATGTTGATAATATAGAATAGGGTTGATAGTGTCACCTATATATTACAGAAACAAAAAATTTAAAAGTGAACTATGTCGATAGAGTCAACCTAGCTTTCTAGACTATACATTAAATATAGAACTATGTTGATAGGGTTGACCTATTTGATTGTATAAGGGTAGTTTTAAAGACTATAAACTATGAAAAATAAGATTGCATGGAAGGAGAGAGAAAGATAAAAAGGAACCTTGGTGGGTTGGAGGATGTAGAGAAGGGAGATTATTATTGAATAACCTTAATAAATGCTTGTAAATCCTACTAACTATGTTGACTTACCTTTGTATAAACCTATTATTGATTTTTTTAAATGTACAAGGTCAATTGGGTCAACCTAGTAGTCTAAATATGATGTCTGAAAATATGTACTGTGTCGATTGAGTCGACCTAGTATCTTGAACCTAGAAAAGAAACTACACAGATAGAATAAATTCATTTTGATGTGACTATGTGTTAAACCTACGTATAAAAGTTAGTACTGTGCTAATACAATCAACCCAACATCACAAATATATGAAAAATAAAATGATAAAATAATTAAATAAGTGAAATAAAACCTGTAAGGGTTAGATTCACGTTGGGTTTACTAGAATGTATGAAATTATAAATTCATCATGTTTATAAATCAATCTTATCTCCACAATTGTTAAGTGGGAGCATGACCAATATGAGGATTTTCTAGACCTGAAAAAGGGATCTCTTACCATAATACATGATTCTAAGGATGGTTCTAAATCCTCTAATCTAACATAATCATGTAATAACCCTAAGGGGGTCCTGAGTTTTGATATTTCACCTATACTGATAACAAGTAAATTAAACCTAATCTAGTTCTCACCAAAGCTTGTGGCACAAAGTGGGGATTAGAAATAATAAAACTAAACATGCATAAAAGACATATAATCATGTCAATGTATATAGAATCATAATGCATAGAATATAAGCACAAATGCATATATATATATATATATATATATATATATATACTCTTATAAAGGAGAAATAAAGTTAGGAATATTTACCTTTGAATATGAACCCATCGAGCCTCAATTTATCCCTTGGCCAAGGTGATTCATAAGAGGTTGTGGTATGTAAGGATGAAAAATAAAAATCATCTTTAGGCTATATAACCTATCAATGCATCCAAAAGACTTCTCCACAAGATAAGATCCATATCTCCAAAGAAAGTATGGAACCCTAGCTTTATTCTCAAGTAGAATGGTCAATAAACAAATGTGTTCATTTGTTGTTACTTATTATTTCACTTCTTCTTAATAATGGTGGGAATGAACTTATATTATAGGAAGATTTGACCCTTGACCCTTCCAAAAATCCCAATTAATAGGGTCGACCCAGTCAACCTAGCATAATTTTGAATAATTATTCACTAGGTCTTGAGCTAGCTTGGCCAAAGACTAACCTAATTCATAACTGAAAATATTCCTAAACTATACAGGGTTGACCTAGTTAACCTAGCATAACCAACTAAAAAAAAGGGATTTTAGGTGAGAAAAAGAGGATAAAATGTAGCAAATACATGGAATGGGTACAAAAAAGAAGAACAAGCTTAAGGATAATGGTTTTAGGAGACAAGTGTGTAGATAACAAGTGGAAAAAGGTATAAAAATCCTATGAAGCATTGATGATCTAGCCACCCCTTTCCTGATACACCCCTTAAGGCATGTACTTAGAGAGATTGAGACTTGAAGGGTTCTTGCAAGATACAAAGTGTTAGTAATTGATAAAAGTTTGAAAATATTATGTGTATATAGAAAGTATGTATAGGAAGAGATAAACCATACTAATTAGCAAGTCTCATGGGAGACTCACTATCACTATGAACTATATTAAATAACATAACTATCATCATGCATGATGTGCAAAAGGGAAACTATGATCCCATAATCTATTATTTTGAGTGATCTGTATCTATATCTATATTTACCTATGTAGTGGTGTTAAGAATATGTGGTGATGATTGTGGTGTCTTATGAACTGTAGGGGTAATAATAATACATCTAGTAGGAGAAGTTATAGTGACATAGGTTCCCTATGTGTATAACCCCAAGAACCTAGTAAGATTGATCTCAACATGAATTGAGTGGAGGAAAGCACTCTAAAATCTGACATATCTCTAATGCAGGGGTATCTTTAATAATGGTATCTATGGGAGAGTATGTGTATAGTTTAGTATTATAGGAGTAGACCTCACCTACACTGATATCTCTACTAAACGTTGTGATGTATCCATAATAATTATAGTCTAAGCTATAATTTATAACTATGATCTATCTAATAATGGTGTCAAAACTGTAACTAGTGACTCTGTTGTAACTACCTATGGGATAGGTAGGGAATCACACCTAATTTACATGTATGTATTTCAAGAATTTATACACTATGGATGGGATGGCTTGTAGATACTATAACCATGACCTACCCAATAACATATCAAACACACTTGCACTAGATACTACTTATAACTAAGTGTCTATATGTGTTGGAGCAACCTCTGAATATGACCACTAAAACCACTAATAATTATGTTTATGGGGAATATATCCTACTATGAATACCCTAATTTCTATAAAAGTGTCATAGCGAACATGATAATGCTTGACCTATTATTAATAATAACACTGTAGATAGGATGATGATTGATGTATACTCATATAAAGAGTGCATGTAAATTTGTATCATCATCAATGATCTCCTACTTTGAGAAGGTGATGAGTGTTTTAGGTGGAACTATACTATGGTACATGCCAATGATATTATACAATGCGTGTTCTTATTTTGTAATAATATGATATAAATCTGGTGGTAGATGTGTATAATATGTGTAGTGAACACCTAATGTGTCATTGATTCATTCATTATATATTTTGGAAATAGATCAAAGAATATATTTAATTACTTAGCTTCCATTTTTTGTACTTTCAATTCCTCTATGGGTGTGTCCACATCAATAATGTTAGCCTCAATCAAATATTTTATCTTATGTTTTAGGCTTGTGCATCTATTATTCATGTGCCCTGATTCCATATGATGCTTGTAGAATATGTTAGTCATAGTTATTTGGAAGAGTCTATTTCATATCAACCTCTTTTGGGAGGGAGAGATATTAAATTTCATTCTAATAGCTATTATAAAACCCGTGTTGGTGATTGTAGAAGGTTGGTAAATATTTGACGCTAAAGAGTGGATAAAACTAATCTAGAAGAAGGCTCTGAAGTTATGTTGATTGTGGCCTTTTGATCACTCTTGTTCTTGGTGGCCCTTACCTTGTATTTAGGATTATTTGAACTCTTAGTAGTTGATTTTAATCCATTGATATACTTTAGTTTTCCCATTGATAAAATATTGAACTCTCTTTCTTTTATTGTGACATAAATTTGTGAATTTAGGAAACTTCTTAAACAAGATAGCTTCATGTAATGCTAATAAAATAATCTGTTTAAAAATACCCTGAAGCTCTTTATCTACCATGGCACTAGTCAATTGAGCTAGTATAGTCTTGTATCATAAGACATATTCTGTGATAGGTTCATTTGACTTTTGTTTCAATTATGTAGCTTGGGCATATGCGATATTATCACTAATATTGATGGAGAAGCATGATAAAATAATGTCTAACAAAGGATTGAATGTTGTGATAGACTGATTCAATAATTCATAAAACCATTATAGGGCATAATCCTTTAAACTGTATGGAAACAATTTCATGAGAAGCTAATAATTAGATACATAGTTCAAACATGTTGTTTGAAAAGCTCTAAAATGGTATTCTAGGTAACCATTGCCATCATATAATGTAATATTAGGTGCCATGAATCTATCTGACAAGGGAGTTACCACTATGTGATGTGCCAAAGGTGTATGTAAGAGAATATTAGAGTCCAAGGCATGTGATGGCCTAGTGGCTCCCTTCTCAAGATGTAACACCTTAGCTTATAGATTATGAAAATTGTACATAAGGGATTATAAATCTAGAGTAGAGGAAATAACCATAAGAGGTGTACCTATCACTAAAGGTTTTTTAATTTCAATTTTAGGTTATGTTAGATAAGTTGGCCCCACTGTGGGTGTAATAATGCTATTAGTTGGGGGAGTGGAAAATTGGCCATTGTTTGATTTTTGGAGTTCTCCTATATAATAGTGATGTAGTCATCTTGCATATCCACATGTTTGGACATAAAATCTTGAAATTATTTCTTATCGATCTGATCAAATTGGTGGTTGAATTCTAGCATTGTAGTTTTGGAAGTAGGAAAATAAGTTTTTGTATATTTTGAAACTTTAAAGTATTTTAATCTAAGAAAGATTACAAAAAAATAAATATTGAAACAAATTTGAAAATTTGGAACTAAAATATGAGCATAGACACAAAAAAAGATACAAACTCTAAGAACATTTAGGGTTAGGGTTTAAGAAAATTTTGAAGTAAGTTGGGTTCACCAAATGTTTTAACTTTTTTGGTTTTTAATTATGTAAATCCTATGTTTGATTAAAGGGTTGAGTACTCTAAATCAGGGAAATAATATGCATAAAATAAAAACTTATTTATTATAGATTTTAATAGCTTTGAATTTTTTAAAAATAGTAATAAATATGTGTAAATAAATATTTATCTAGAAAACACCTAATACAGATGATCTAAATGTGAGAAACTTATATATGCACAACTCTGAGTATTGTCAATTACATCCTTGTATTAGAACCCCTCCTGGACAGTGGTGCCACATTTGGATAGAGGCACCATGTGGCTCTCGTGTCTTGATAATGGTGCTAATGTACTCTATGCAAGACTTCTCTAAAATTCTATGTGTACTCACATATATGTTTTTAGGTTTTTTTCCTACATGCATGAAGTCTAAAACTCTATATTATGCATGTAATAGTTGATTTATGGTACAAAATCTAATCATCTTCACAAGTAAGGAATGAGCTAAAAAGTGTGCTCATTATTAGGATAGGGTGGACATCATTAACACCTTGCTGTGAAGAGAGTTTCCTACATACCAATACTATGAGGAAGTATCAATCCCAATGTAGTTATCTCCACCTAAGTGTTGGTGCAAGTGTAAATGATGTTAGAATGATATTGGCCTTGAGTGTGCTTGAGATTGGAAATCTAAAAAATCTGAGTTAAGGCTAGTTGTAAATGGTGGTATACAAAAGTAAAGAAGAATAGGGATTAATAACCTTGATTTTGCTCAAATTGTTTCATGTTTAAATATGTATTTTGCATCTAATTTCCATCTAGGGGATAGAGGTCTAAAAGTCATGTATTTCTAGTGTTTTAGAGCTTGTGCAGACAATAAAAAATGCATAGGCCAACTTTATAAGGGTTTTACCTTTGGAAATATATCCATTCAAGAAAGATAAGTTCAAGTACATAGGAACCATTTTGAATACACTAGTGCCATATGGCTCTAGTGTCCTTAATGTGGCACTAATGTCTAGCTACCAGAATTTTGGGTATGAAGGGCCAAGATAGAGAAATAAGGGTTTGAGACTATGTTTAAGCTAACTAGAGATGCATGTGACGCACACAAAAGCTATAAAAGTTTGATAATAAGCTCTAGGATAGGTGTAGGATTAAGATAGGAATATGTAGTCTCAAGTAACACTCTTAGAACTCAAATACTACTTTTAGATTACACATTCTTTACTTTTTCTTCAAGCTAAATTTTAATATATATTTTTTAATATAATTATTATGTTTTATAACTCTTAATATTATTGTACATTTTATTAATTTTTTAATATATATTTATTTTTTCTCATGTTTTTTGTTTATCTAATATGTTTTGGTATAAATATATGTTTATTTATCATTTTGATGTCATTTTCTCATTGTTTTTTTTTGGTGATATGCTTAGTGGTATGACTCTTTATTCCTTAATTTTATGCTTATGAAAAATTATAATTCTACATTTGTAAGATATTAAGAATTATTTTGTTAGAGCTAATTTATTAGTAAATATGTTTTTACATGACCATGTATTACCTTCTATTCATAGTAACGACATTTAAATATTTTGAAGATGTGATTATTAAGTAGTGTGACTTCCATTGTATGTCTTAAATTGATATCCTTTTTATATTCCCTAAATAAATATTAAAGAGGAGTGTTTGAGATTAACGTTTATTGTTCTTATTTTTAAAGAAGAACCTTGCATCCAATATACCTTATTTATTTTGGGAATTGTTATTATTTAGGAGCTTAATTTTTAGATAAGCCTATAAATTTATTTGTAACCATCAAATGTATAGTTATTAATTCAATGTGAGTATTTAAAAAACAAGATGCACATGTAGAATAAGAGGTACATGTAATATAAAAAGATGCACATGTAAAAGAATACATTTAATTCTAGATATATGTGGTGATATTATAACAGAAGATATCATTATGTGATATAATAACAAGTACATGTAATATAAAAATATGCACATGTAAAAGAATACATTTAATTTTTGATATGTGTGGTGATATTATAATAGAATATATCATTATGTGATATAATAACAAGATCATTGGTTTGAAAAATGGTTCTAAAAATTGACCCTTAAGGGATGATATATTTCAAATCTCAAGAATGATGAAGCCCCATATGCTTCAATTTTTGTGATCAATTAATTACAACACTTTTTTTCCTGAATGCCAACAATTATATCATTAAAACCAAATGAATAAACACATGTATTATAATGATGTTATAACATAATATATCCAAAATCTTATTTTTACCCATGAAATCCATTTTTGAGTTTTAGATGAAAGAAATTGTGTTAATTGAATAGTTAGTTGTATGGTATATGGATTTCATTTAACATTAACATTTAATTCCTTTCCTCTAAAGGATAATGATATGACAACATGGAAGAATCCAATCTAAGTGAATCTTAATATATATTGAATGTGTATAACATCAAGGATGTTGGTTTTCCATCAACTCAAGCTTTTGACCTTCATAAAGGGAACTAGTCAGAGGCTGATATTAAGAAAGAAGTCACCTACCTTAACTTCAAGTAACAAATAGTTATAAAAATGCATATACATATGTTAGGTATGTTTTATTTACAATTAATATTAGTCAAATAGATGTAATTAACATTTTTTTGGGACCAATTAAACATATAAAACCAATTAAAAATTAAACAACTGTAATCAACAAGTGCTTTTTGGGATTTGAAATTAGGTGGGTTGAGTAAACTCAACCCATTTTACCAATTAACTTATATCTCATTGACTTCTTTTTATAATTTTTTGATCCAAATATATATTCTATTTTTATAAAAATTTAATCTTGATTCTAAATAACTTTTATTTTTTATTAATTTATAATATTTTCTCGTACATCAATATATAAATACAAGTTTTTTTTTATAATTTATGGAATTTTTAGTTGGGTTCTTGATTTTATTCCATTGAAATCAATTATAACTGATACATACATGTTTAACCCTTTTAGGGGTGGGTTAAGGGGAATAATATAATCAACAACAGAGTAAGCTATTCTAAAAATAGGTTAAGTAAATGAATTTAGATTTATAATATTTTTATAAATATGTTGAATAAGAAAATATGTTAAATATAGAAAAAGTACAATTCCAAACAACATTATGAAAGTTACAATACAAAGGAGAAAATAATACTTCAATTTTTCAATGATGTAAAAATATATGATAGGTACAAGTGTAAAATAAGATAAGACTAATGTTCCACCTTGATTCATTAGATTCTATAAATTTGCTCTTTGTCACCCTGGACACAATCGTTGAGCTTTGGACACTATTATCAATGCTTGTGTCCTAGTTTTGATGTTTATGTCTAGATCAACATATATAATCTTTTATGAAATAACCACCTACAATTATTAGGGTCCATTATCACCTTTTAGGTTGTCAGTTTAGATCATGTACATAAGTTCCTAGAATTAGTATTTTCCTCAAAACCCTAGGTCCTCTAACTTAACATGTAACCTTACAAAATGGGGGTTAGTGGGTTCAAGTTATGTTGGGCCAACCTAAAATACCCCTATATCAATGAGAACTAACTACATAACCATATAATATGAAGAGGGCCTCAGACTGATGTAGTTATCACCTTTATGTGGGCTAATGTGTGAACACTTGTGCAATATGATATATGTAAGTGCATGTAGTGTTATAACTTGTAACTTGATAAATAATACTCATGGGCTGATATTTGAATGCATTAGACCTATAAGAATACTAATCTTATGAATTATAAATAAGGAATAATATATCATTATAGCTTAGTCATGTAAGTGATTTCTAGTAATATAGTGTAAGCTTAAGAGGTGATTGCTTAGGTCTTGCTTAGATTTTATAAGTGAATAGTGAATGTACTTTGATTTTTATTTATACCACACCATTTGAAATAATATCATGGGAGGGTTAAGGAAGAAAAATATTCCAACCCATGAATGTTGAGATATTTTATAGTTTGACCATTTAGAAGGTAGGGATACTAGCATTAGATTGGGGACACTAACATTGATGCTAGTGTCTTATGGGGTAAAAATCTGCTAAGGATATGTATTTTTTGGGTAGGCTATAAATTAGGTTTTTATGAAAAATGTAGGCTACATTTATTTTATATCATCAGAATGTTAGGGTCTAACTATAGGATAATAAATTTCACATAATGAGATGGTGAACGTAATTCTTTTAGTAACAGGAATGTCATGAACTGAAGGGTTGATCCATGATTGGTATTTTTAAAGTGTAAAAGACTAGTTTATCATATAAAATAAGATTTTAGTACCTAAAATCCCCTTTCTAATCTAATTTATTAATACATAACGATGAAATTAATAAGTTAAATGAAAGAAACATGTACCTTAGCATGTACAACACACCTTACTTTTTCTTGGGACCTATTTGAATTTGTTATTTGTGTATTACCTAAAATCAAGATGATTTTATAGATTAATTAGTGAGTATAAGATAAAAATTAAATAATTGAAATGATTAAAAGTAAAGAGAGTAAGAAAGGAATATACCTTTGTGTTAATGTAACCATGTTGCCCCTTGGTAATTTTTCATGGTGATGATGCTTCCTTGTTGAATCATTGGAGAAAGAGGTTCATAATTGAAACATGGGTATGTGAGGAGTATAGTTAAAGTGTGATCATGCCCCATATATGGTTCAAAGAGTGATTTGTGCCAAGTCCTTTAAGAGCACTAAATCTCAATCAAACAACTCAAGTGTCTACATAATCTATGAAATATAGCTAGTCTAGCTAAGGTCAAGTGGTGTAACCATCTGAACCCTAAAATGAGATTAGTTCCAATGTTATCAAGGGTGATAAAAATTTAACACACTAGTTAATAGAGCCAACTATTTTAGACATGTAAAGTTTGAATATGTGCATAAATGAGTGGTGAAAAAAGAGTGAACCTTGTTCATGCCCCCTCATTAAATATGGCATAAATTGTGTATAATATGAATATGTATCTATGATTTGGTGAATTTTTATGACATATAAATCTCTAATGTGTCTAAAGATAAAAAATATATCAAAATGTAACCTTTTCTCTATAAATTATGTATAATATCTATCACAAATCTGAAAAACTCTATCCTAAAATTGTGAAACCAGTGCCAAATGTAAAAGATTATAACCCAAGTATATATCTCAATCATGTAATATATATCAAATTATTCTAATTATTCCAACTATATGTGGGTGTACTCATGTCTTTATGACATGAATACACTGGTATGCCCCCCTTTTGAGGTGAAGAGAATGTAATCTAGTAGTCATCTTATCTCAAAAGGATAAGAAAACCATTCTATATGTGTATCAATCATGTAGTAAAGAAGAATATAGTGGTATTATTTATAATTATATGTATAAATGAATATTTTAATAGCCAATAAAAATAATCCTTAAGATGCATGATATGAATCATGGAAATGTCTAGAAGTAATAAGCACAACTAGATCAAAAACTCAAGAACACACACAAGAGCACTCAATATCATGTAAAATGGATCTAAGGAGATTAAAAATAAGGGGAATGCTAAATGTTTCACACTCAAGGGGAAGATATATTCAAATGTTCAACATTTAAAACAAGGTATCAACTAGGAAGTGCACTAAATTAATCCGTGTTATAAGATAAATAAGTGAAATATAAGTAACCAACATAAGCATATCATACTAGTTCTTACATATATGTGTTAGTAAAATGCCCTATAGCATGGCATATATAGCACACTTTTTAAGATGTAAACATGAATAAAAATATGTAAGTGTTAGTATATAATATCAACATGATATAGTAAACTGATAATAACACAATCTAACATGCATATCAATCACGATAAATATGGTAGATGCCTCCAACATAATGTGTCACATGGGTAGAGCAAAGGTCCAAAATATTTATGTGAGTGTATTAATTATATAATGTACGCCTATATCACACTAAATTACCTATGAAACATATGAGTGTTTAGAAAGTAAATGATATTTTATATAATAATAATAAGTAAACAACATTTATGCCAAATGTAGTAAATGTGTGTATGTTGAATATTTTTTATTTTTATTTATTTGAATGTTTTTGTATTTATTTAATTATTTTATTTATTTTTTAATTTTTTTACATATTTGAATTTTAGGAAAGAAATGGATATCTTATGATCCCATCTAAGGGATGCTTATAAGGTGATCTCAAACTTACAATAAAATACAATCATCTGGTCATACTACTAAGGATCATGTATATGTGCCAAATCTAGAAATATATAATATGTAATACTTTGCCTATGCCTCATATGACTTTGTGGCCATGAAGAAGTAGTAGAATATGTAGTGGTTCATGGAACCCATTTCTTAGTGTTCTTTGAATTCTTTGGTGAAATTTTAAAAATGGGTCTTTGTACCCTATCTAAAACATGTTGATATGCTCTAAGAAACTAGTAGGCCTATGTACATGAGGGCTCCATGGAGTCCACTATTTATCTTTGATGTAATGGCCTCTTAAGTATTGATCACCTAGGAAACGGGATTGAATTTTTCTTACCCTTTTGATCATGATTAACCTTAATAGGTTGTATATCTAGTTGCCTTAGAAAAAACTTACCTTGTTGTAGTATATGCTTATATAAAATCCCTAAAAATATGATTACCCTTTTGGCATGAATATAATTGAGACATGCATGCACCATGGAGGATAATTTACATAGATTATGAATCCAAGGTCATCATAGTAACTTATCAAAGACTCTTATATGTAGTATAACTAAAAATGTTATGGCCACATGTGCTAGACCAACCTATAAAGTTAAATCAATATCACCAAAATCCTAACATGTTTTCCCATCGAATGCTTTGATTATCTTGGTAGAAGGGTATAAATAATCATGTGTATATCCAAAATGTGTGATTAATTTCATGGTACATAAATTATCAATAGATCCATTATCAACCAAAACATTGCATATAGATTGATGATCAATTTTTAATCTATTAAATAATTAGTAAATATTTGAATTATCATCCATAATCTCACTATCATCAAACATAATATAAGACCTACAAAACGTAAGAGGTACTAGGCATGTAAGTGTGCCAATAATCCCATATAATGGGTTCCCATAATGTGGTACTATACGATGTGAATTATATTCCATTTACACTTTTAGTGTTTCCTTAGAATGATATTGTAATGGATTATTAAATATCTTATAGTTTTGATTATCACTAGGTTGTGACCTTGAATCCTTTATAATATCATCAAATGTGATATGATTGATATCAATGAGGTATTTTATCTCTTGCTTCATATTTTAACATATATTTATATAATTCCTAACATATTGGTGATAGTCACAATAATCATTTACATCATATTGTTTTGGTAGAGGTTGAATCGTATCAATCTCTAAGAGAGGAGGGAGAGATATAATGTGAAACTCCACAAGGTTATTAAGGAGAAATCATGAGACATAGGTAATCATGTAAATTTTCTATTAGGTGCATTGGATAAGAAAAACTAATTTGATTTCTATGACACTATATTAACTATTGTTGTAGCTTATTCTTTAGCCTCCATAGGTTTAACCTTATAGCTTGTTTTGATATGAAACTTGGTAGTAGATGTATTCAATGTGTTTTATACATACTTAAGCTTGTTCAAATCCATAATATTCATTTATATATTTCACATAAAATGGATTAAGCCATCAAAATATTAAACTTATTGAAGACAATAGAATCATGTAGTGGGGCAAGCAAAATTTGCTTAAATATATCTTAAAGATATTTATCTTCCATAAGATTTGGAAATTTTTCCAACATTATCTTATACCTTAAAATATATTCATTAATAGGCTCATTAATTTTTTGCTTGATCTTAGTAATTTGTGCATAAGACATCTTTTCAGTATTGAAAAATGTGTGAGAAATAGATTTGCTAGAGGTTTGAATGCTTTTACTAATCGTATTGGTAGATTAGAGAATAATATCAAAACATGTTCCTTTAGGATTATTAATTTTTTTTTTTTTTTCAATAGTTTATCATTGGAAGTGTAATCAAGGCATGTTGCATATAAATAATGGAGATGCTTCTCAAGATCACTCTTGCCATCATAAAGTGTAAAATTCAGTGCTACAAAACCAATTGGCAAAGGGTGAAATAAAATCTTAGGTGCAAGAGGATTATGTAGTACATATTTTGAATCAGTAGCATGATTTTATTTTAAATAATATTTATCATTATTTATAACCTTAGCTTCTAAAATTTGAATAAATTGGAGGAGAGCTTGGAAAATAAACTTATTGGAATTGATATTTGATGTATGAGAACTTACCGTTCTTGGATGTAGAAATTGAAACATGTATTTGAGTTGAAATTGATTTTTACCATGAAATATGTAGAAATATATATTTTATCCTTTGGAAATAATGTATTGTAAACATATTTCATGCCACCACTAGATGTAGGAATCAATGGTGTACTCGAGGGGAGGGATAATGGGATTGATGGCTGATAAGTATATAAAATAGCCTCAATATTTGGATAAATATATGGAAATGGTTGTTCACTAATGATTTTGGATTTTTTAGTTTCCAAGATAGTATTAAGGACCTTCTCAAGATCTTCAAGATTTCCATGAATACACTCACAAAAAATTGTAATAGTTTTAACTTGATCTTGATTGACCTGTTCATGTTCATTATTCTCTTATGCTTAACTATTTTCATGATCAAATTCATCTTCTATGAGAACAATTTTAGTGTTTTTCTCTTTCTCATCATTGGCACTCTCATTATTAGTAGAATTTGACAGGGCATTGGCTTTATAAAATTTAGGTGAAATATTAGGAAGCTCAATATGATCAATAGGTACACAACCTATTCTAGAACTATGCTTAGGTTGGATATAAATAATAAAATTATATCTAAATAAATATTTCAATCTAAAATTGTAAAATACTAAAAAGCTCAAGGCAAGCTAGGATTTCTCAAGAAGACTCAAAGTTAAATTCCACCAAATGTTTAACCATTTTTTTGGATGGGTCATGGGGTAGAACCTAATCAACTATGGAGTAATCTATTATAAAATTAGGACAATTAAATGGATTCATATTTATAATATTATAATAAATATGATGAATTTGAGAAAATGATAAATATAAAAAAGTACAATGTTAAATAATATTATGAAAGTTGAAATACAAAGGAGAAAATAATAATCAAACTATTTAATGATTGGTGTGTTGGTATAGGCCTTTTTCCTATGGGTTTTGGCTACACAACTACATTAGCTTGTTTAGGGCTCTAGAGGTTATTTAGGAAGATTAGTACCACATTCACTAGAATGTGAGGTTTCACTATCTGTCTAACCTATAAATACCTCTCTCCCTTTGTATTCTTGATTTTTAGTGAGCCTAGATTGATTGAGATTCTTAGTTGTGAGTTGTGACAACTTTGAGAGATGTGAACTTCATCTCTTTGTATAAGTAATTAATTTTCATTATTGAATACATTGTGTTTAGTTTCTGATCTATTCTAGATTTCTTGAATCAATAATTGTGTGTGTTTGCTATGTAGTCTCTGGCCTTGGATGTTTGATTTAGGATAACTCTTTTATGGTATTAGAGCTCTAGATATCTTGTATCGAACACCATTATTTTATATTATTCATTATTAAAATCTTTAATAGTTTTCTATTTTTTATTCTCTATCAATTATTAATAAATTTATAGATCTACATGTTCATATACAATATTATTCTTAATAATAATGTTGGCATGATATTTATCTTTGAAATTCTGGTATAATGCGCTTCAAGATGATCTATTCATTATGTTAAATCTGTCAGTGACAACTCATTATATATATATATATATATATATACACACACACACATATATATACATATATATATATATACATATATATATACATATATATATATATATACATATATATAATATATATATGTATATATATATATATATATATGTATATATATATATATATATATATATATATATATATATATAATGAGTTGTCACTGACAGATTTAACATAATGAATAGATCATCTTGAAGTGCATTATATATATATATATATATATAAGATTTGTCAGATTTGTGATGTAGGTTTACTAACTTTGACATCTATCTTGCACATTGGCATCCCCTCTCACCTTTTCTGGTCTTGGCATCATTTTATCCAAACCATTTGACCTAGTGCTATGGTTACATGGGAAATGTTTTTCATTAGTTATATGAGTGTTGTTATAGATTTGAACTCATACACACCATAGAAAGGTGGAGATAGTAGGGAGTATTTGTTCATGTGTCTTGACATATAAGGTCAAGATTGTAGATTTTAGTTTCGTCTGACCTATTTCCATATACCATCTAATTATATGGGATCTTAGATGCAACATTGAGCATTAAACTACTAAGCCACTCCAAATTGGCATCATCCACCCAGTCTCTCCTTACCATCCATAGCTGTCTAAGCTCACATCCCATATCCACATAGTTTGGTTTTATGCTTTTAATGGATTTGAGTTGAAACTCTATGGAAAAAGGAAGGCATTAGAAAGGAATAGAGAAACCAAGCATTGAAATCTGAGTTGAAGTGTTGGAAGCTAAGCATTACATGTGGAGAGAAAGCATTAGACCTTTTTAATCATTCTCTTATTTCAAATCTGCTTATTGAGAGGTGGCATGTTTCTTTTTTTATTGTAGTAAACCAAATATGAAGAATATGAGAGAGAAATAAGATGCACTAGAAGAGGAAAATATCATTTTTTTATAATTTAGTGTGACCTAAGGAAGCATGGGAAGACATTGAGGGGTGTTGGCTGAGAAATAGGACTGTGTGTTCTCTCTACTTTGGTAGATATACAACAGAGGACAAACCTCATGTCTTTGTCTATAACTTCCATCTGATCATATGCCAACACTAAGACCTAAGATCTACTTAGAGGAGAAGGTCCCATTTTGTTTAGATTTAAAGATCCCTTTGGTAGCTTTGGTGAGTAATCTGTAATGTTTTCTTCTTTGTAGGGTTTGCATGAAGGTGCATTAGAGTTGGAGAAGACATTAGATCTGACCTAGGCACCCTTATATTTTTCCTAGTTTGTGTTGATCCATGGAGTTAGGTGCATGGAAGAGATTCCAAGATCAATGCATCTATATGAGGACCAACATTAGTTTTTGGTCTACGTGAAGTTCTTTTGCACTGCATGGTGGAGGAAGATATGCACACATGTGCATTGGAGGAGTCTCTTTGAGGTCCCAAACTAGGTTAAGACACTTTTATTCCACCTTATTTCCTCTTTACATAGTTTGAAATGATTTTATTTTTATTTTATTCACTACAATTTTCTTAAAAAGAGAAAGTCAAACTTGCTTTCATGAATACCAAGGCAATCAGGGAAACAATTTTTCACTTCTATTGACTTTTTTAAGTTTGTGATGAAATTATGGTTCTAATGAGTGGTTTGAAGGCATATTTCACCTTGTCCAAGGGTACCTTTTTAAAATTTTCAAGTGCATGGTTTTAGTCATAGGCCTATTTATGAGAAATTATTTTATTAATATCTTGCAAATAGTAACTCATAATTGAGTACCATATTTTGAACAAAAATCTATTTTCTTATTTCCCATGCATTGGGCCAATTTTCCTTGTAAAATACACTAATTTATAAAGTGCCAAATTTTGGGAAGGGGGGGGGGTGGGTTACTCGACTAGTGAAAAGGGGGGTTGCCATTGTGTTGGTTCTTGTCCACACATCTTCTCTTTTTCACACATGATTTTTGCATCATGATTAACACATTTTGGGGTTAATTATATTCATGAAATGAGATAAAGTTCCACCTTTGGGGTTTCATCATGGATATATTCCATAAATATGTTGTAAGGCTAACTTCATAGAACTATTTATCTTGGAAGCAAGGGATAAATAATCATTGCCTAGAGTAAGATATATTGCCCTACCTCTTAAGTTCTGACACAACTTGTCAGATTTAAGAGCACACATGATTACCAATGTATAAGCAACTTAAACATGTAGAAATACCTAGAAGAACAAATAACTATCAATGAGAAATAACACAGAATATGAGAGGCAACACACAATTATATTCAACTCATTACAAAGGAAATTACAATAAAGAGATCACACTCTTATTCCACCTCTACAAGGCCTTCCACACCTCAAGGGCTCCAAGTAATCTTCCCACCCGAGTAATCTTCTCTCATAGGTCACAACTAACAACTAACACAAGTAGTTGTTCACCTCATTGTACATCTAGTACAACCAAGTACGAACCACTACTCCAAATAGATCTAACCATGATCTTGCTCCTGATGTATTGCTATCACCTTGATCTTGCTCCCCTACCGATCCTCTTCTGACCCTCGCATACACACATCCCTGCAGACCAACCCTGATCTTACTTATCACATGTAGATCTCCACCATGATCCTACAACACCCTGCATATCAAACCTGATCTTACATACCTGGAAGAACATGCTCTTCTAGGGGAAGAACTCTCCAAGTTCTACTTAGTTCTTCTAATTTAAAATACAGCCCATGAGTCTATTATATAGATCTCATGCATATAATTATTAGACTTGCGGCTCAAGACTTTGAACTAGTCTTCATCATGCAAACTGCCCATTCACTTAACTGACTATTCATCAACAGCAGTTCTGGAACCGCACAGGTGACCAACGTCAATCCCTGTCTGACTGGAGGTGATCAACGTCAGTCGATAGCTGTTGAGGTCAGTTTCCTTCTACACTGTCCACTGACCAATGTTGGTGATCTTGCTGACGTTGGTGACTGCATACTCAGCATCCTCCTTCCTGTTTGCATTCGGGTGAAGCTTTTAGTTCCACACCCTAATACGCAAGGGATAAATAATCATTGCCTAGAGTAAGATATATTGCCCTACCTCTTAGGACTTATTCTTAAACCAACTAACTATGAATAGAAGAATGCATGGTTTAACAATAATGACATGGCCTATGGACTAATATTTATAAGTATATATGAGGATAATAAGCATCATATCGAGCATACTTAGTGCCCTTTCACTACATGGACCATCATCTAATAGTTGTATGTAGACATTGGATCTTCATCTAAAAGTTATGCTTCCTTGGATGACCAAACACCAAATGAGATTCTTAATGCCTCTTTTTGTGTGGATACATCCTCATTGGATGATCGGTTTATATGGTTGACATACATTGACACCCCATCTATTGTTGAGGACACTTTGCATCCTCTTTCACCTATTACTACTTTAGAGTTTAGAGTTTCTTCATCGAGATCTTTCAGTGATTGTTTACAATAGGACATACACAATATTTTAGTTTTAGCATTAAGTGATGATCTCTTGATAAGTGTTTCACACTTGTTTGTGGATAATCATATTGTAAATGTGGAAGACACATATAAAGGTTTATCTCTCTTTTTTGATGACAATCTCATCCTACCTATTACCTCTTATGATATTATTGTACTCTCACCTCTTAATTTTGTTTCTTATGATGACATATCCATGGTAGATAGTGCTCTTCTTTCTATTGATCCCCTACTATAGGATGAGATTTTTCCAGACCTTAGTCTATTATAGATTTTACATCCTTTCTTATGTAGATTATTTCTCTTTTAGAGACTTCATAAACCTACATTTCATAGGACTTCACTATTTATAGTATGAGTACACCTATTATGAGCATAGATGACTCATCTCTTCTTATGGAATTTCCTTCTTTAGTTGGTGAGTCATGCTCCACTCTTCATATGGACATTATTTTAGTGAATGTTCCATGTAATTCTTTTGACTAGTTTACTTCAATGGTATTAATTTTAGATTCTATGCACATTATTGCCAGACCTATGCCATAGATATGATTTGGACTACATTCAAATATCTTATTACTGCTACCTTTATCTTCCATTATGGAATGGGTGGACTTTCAGTACACACATCAGGTTCTTCCTTTGCCAAAGGGAAGAAACATTGTTCAATGCAGATGGATATTCTACAATCTTTAGGTAGAGGATTTCATCATCAACCTTCATCACCTTGTGAGCTATACTTAGAGTACTAATTATTTTATCATATTATTTTGGGGGGACTTTTAGTCTCCTCTTATTTCCTTTTCTCTCTTTTGAGTGGGAGTTTTTCCAACGGGTTTTCTATTTTTCTCTACTTTATGAGAGATTACATTGTACATGGGTACTTCATTAGGCCTTGTTGTTGGGACCTATTTTTTATATCATCACCTACCTAAGCTATGTTTAGGGGGGGTTTTGGTGTAGGAATTTTTCCTATGTTTTTTGGCTACACAACTATATTAGCTTAATTATGGCTATAGAGATTATTTATGAAGATTAGTACCACATTCACTTGAATGTGGGGTTTCACTATCTCTCCAACCTATAAATACCTCTCTTCGTTTGTATTCTTAATTTTTAGTGAGCCTATATTTATTTATATTCTTAGTTGTGAGCTGTAATAGCTTTGAGAGTTTTGAACTTTGTCTCTTTGTATAAGTAATTCATCTCCATTATTGAATACATTGTGTTCAATTTTTGCTCTTGTCTAGATTTTTTGATTCAAAAGTTGTGTTTGTTCATTATATAGTCACCAAACTTGGATGTTTTATTAATGATAACTATTTTAAGGTATATAATAATATAGACTAATGTTTTTCCTTGATTTGTTAGATTCCATAAAGTTTCTCTCTATTAAGAAAATAATACTATTAAGCTTTGGAAAATACTGTCTATGCTTCTATTCAAACATGATACATAATATTTTATTAAACATAAATTTAACCTATTAGGTTTAATTTTTTACTTACATATTTTTATTTTAGATCATGCCCACATGTTCCTAGAATCAATATTTTTTCTCAAAACCTTAGGTCCTCCAACTTGGCATGTCAACTTGCAAAATATAGGTTAGTGGGATCAAGTGAAGTTGAGCTAACCTTAAATAATCCTTTGTCAATAATAATGACCAAAATATCCATATTATTCAAAGAGTAACTCAAAATAATGTATTTATCCCCTTATGTGGGCTTATGTGTGAACAATTATGTAGAATATGCTATATGTGAGTGCATATAGTGATATAGCTCATAACTTGACAAGTACTACTCATGAAATATTATTTGAATGATTCAAACCTATAAAAATATGGATCCTATGAATAATTTGGAAATAGGGAATAATATTTAAGTATAACTCAGTCATGCAATCAATTTTTAGTAGTGTAGTGTGTGTTTGAGAGGTTCTTACTTAGGTCTTGCCTAGATTTTTAGATATATAATGAATGACCATTGATTTGCATTTATACCACACTTTTTGAAATTATGACATGGTAGGTTTAAGGAATATAAATATTCCAACCCATAAATTTTTAGATATTTTAAATTTGACCACTTGGAAGGCATGGACACTAACATTAGATTGGGGACATTATTATCGACCCTAGTGTCATAATCTTAGTGTCTTGTAAGGTAAAAAGTTGCTAAGAATTTATAACTATCTCTAAAATACAAAAATAAATTTTTTATGGAGACTATAAGCTATAGATGATATATATCATCATAATGTTAGGGTTAGACTATAGGATAAGCAATTTGGCATAGTGAAATGATGAATGCAATCCTATTGGCAATGAGAAGGTCATGAATTGAAGGGTTGAGCCATGATCGGTGTTTTTTAGTGTACAAGACTTGTATATCATATAAAATTATATTTTAGTATCTAAAATAAGTCACCTTTAAATTTTAGATATATTTTATATTAAAAAATCAATTTTAAAATGTTCTATGAAAATAATCAACCCAAGAATGGATAGTCAATATTTACCATAATTTATTATTTATTATTATAATTTATTTAATGTGGGGTTGAATGGACCTACCAATTTTGAATATAAATAAGGGTTAAAGTCTTGATTCATCAATTATAATAGTTAATAATGCATCCCTTATTGTAAAAATCCTAAATGATGGTGGAATTTAAATTTGAGTTGCACCGATATGAACATGTATGCTTAACTATTACACCACAACTGGGAACTAATATTTTCCATAAACTATTTACTCAATTTATAATGAATTTTTTCCACTTCATATATTTTTTGAAGATCATTAAAAAAAATCAAAATTCCAAAAGAATATATCATCCTCATATATGGGCATTGCATTAATGGGTTGATTCATAATTGGGACTAGACTATTCAATATAAAAAACTATTTTTATTTTTTATTTGATATTTTATATCGTTTTAATTATTTATTTGTTTAATTTGATAAGGGAGTAAATTTAATAAGACTATCACCAATGAGAAATAATAAAATTTGAAGAATAAAAGGAGAGGTAAATAAAAAATCCCTCAACAAATAAACAAAAATTAATAGATAGTAGAAGTTCAAAAAAGTGACAATTGCAAATTAAGAATATAAAATCAACCAAGCCAAAGTAAAAAATTTAAAATCAATAGAAAAAGGGCCTCTTAGAAGGAGAAGAGAAGTTATCCTTAATTAGAAACCAATATTCTCCCTTTCCAAGATAAAATGGCCTCCATTGTCCACTATGTATAAACATAATATTTTTCACTTTATCATTTATTGATGCTTTCTTGTAGTGACTTGTCAATGCATCAATCTACCTAAGTGAACACCTTAAAAGGTGCACCAAGAATGGTGTGGGAATGGCTTGTAGTAATTTATGAGAGATGTTGGTATTATATCATGTTACACCATTACTATTAACAAATTGAATTCCTCCAAGATTATATTCATCTTTCCCTTTTGTCTACTTATTATCCAGATTTGTTAGCTTTCTTATAGCCTACAATATTGGACTAGCTGATACTTACTATTTTTTTACTTTTTAAATTATGTATGCAATCGACCAAATGATATAGTTTTGAGTATGTATTCTAAACTTTTTACAATATTAGCCCTATCCAATAATATATTCTAGCAATTGACATCTTCTAATTATATCAGTCTAACTAATACCATCTGCTTAGAGTTTAGGGTTGGTTTGGGGATAATGGAATGATTTTTTTAGGGGTCATATTTCATTCCTATGATATCATATCACATTTATATGTTCTAATTTCACTCAAATTTCTAACCTAAGGAATACTTGGAATAGTTAGTCATGTATAACCTTATCATAAAAGTCTTGTGTTATGGTGTCATTCAAGTTCAATAGGAGAGATCATTGTGATTTTATAATTAAGGATATATAGGTCTTCATTCCACCATTTTGTTTTTGGATTGAAAAATACCTATATATTAGTCAAATAAGATATGGTACAATGTTAATCATATAACCATTTTAGATCTTCATTTCACCATTTTAGGTACTCAACCTACAACATTTTATTGAAAATCTTGACTTGATCTAAGGGGATATTGAAGCATCGATGGATCCACATTAAGGTAAGTATTTATATCCATACACTCTTTCCTTTTTTTACTTAGTATACTAGATATTATTTTTCTTATTGCATTATGGATGTATGTGTGTGTGTGTATTTTTTTAGGATATTACATAAAATGAATAAGTTGATGTATATATAATATTTATTAGAATTTCCATTGATAAATTTAGGTTATATAGGCCCTAATTTTTTATATCATTACACACTACCCTTTTACAATCATCTAACCCATTATTTAATTTGATTTTTACTCTTTTACAATCATAGTTACAACCATTTACCTTTATTGAGGTTTAGTGAGAGCTATATCTTTATGTCATAGGCTTAGGATTTGAAACCCTTTCCTCTTGAAATTTGAGTTATAGGTTACCATTTTCTATATCTAATGATATCATTGGTCCTTACTCAATGATCCAAGTATATGCAATCTCTATTTGATTGATCTTATTGAGTCCTAGTCTATTGAGAGAAAGAGGATAGTTGTAATTTATTCCAGATCATGCATACATTTTAGTGAACTTAATTTGAATCCTATCCCACCCTTTTTTGGATTATACTCATGTTTTAATAAGATTCTTATCATTGTCTTCACTTGGGCTTCACTATCATAATACATTACGGTGAACCCAATATGAATCCTATACCACACTTAGTTGGATCGCATTCACATTTCCATTTGCTTCTTAACATTGTATTCAATGTGGCTTCACTATCATAATAAATTATGGTGAACTGGATGTGAACCTTATCCCACCATTAGCTAGATTAGTTTCATGTTTATTATTTTATCTTTTTAACAACATCATTTAATTCATTAGATGTCCTTTAGTCCAATTATATCAACCATCCCAATACTATTAATTAGTCTTAGTATTTATATTGGCAAACTTGATATCATTTTTTTATTTCTTCCAACTGGATCAGATAGCCTAGCATAATTTTGTGTGTATTTCTAACTACACTAACCCACTCAATATAATTATTGTGTCTTTTCAACTAAAATAACCAACCTCATAGAGTTTTATGTGTGTTTTAAATTGTACTAACCATCCCAGTACAAGTCTATTTGTATTTCCAACTTCATTAGCCAACCTAATATAATTATTTTTATGCAACTACCATATCACACCATTTCCACTTAATTGTAATATCCAACCCAATACAATCTATTTTTTAGACTCAATTAACAAATGATATTGACCAACTCAATACCATATGTTTCTTTTAACCAACCTTTTTCCACATATATTTTTTAATTTTATTCATCATGATGTATCCTCTTATAATATTTATTATGAGCCTCAACCTAGTCCTATCTTGCATGGGTCAATCCTTTCTACCTATATAACCATAATTAAAGTTAATTATCCATGTTCAAACTATCCTAGACCTTTTCCCATGACAAAGGACCTCAATTATGATCTTCCCACTTATGTTAAAGATTATAGTGGGAATGAATATTATCATTATGGTCTTCCCATCTATGATGATTCCTATGAGTATTGTAATGATAATATGTTTGACATTCAGAACATTGAAAAATATCACCATGATGATATTCCCCTTATGACCTTAATGATCCTTATTATTTAGGTGAAGATCCCAATGATGAAACTTATAGTGGGATAAAATATTATTAGTATGGTCCTATAATTTATGATGATCCATATGAGGACCCTATTTATCCCACCTTCACCACTTCTCACAAGGTTAGAAATCAATAAAATGATTTTCCTATCTATGATGATGATTTTGATGAAGGTGAATACCCCAACATGATAGTAGATGTTCCTATTGATGACATATAAGACATGAATGAAAAATCCTCTTATGATTTTCCCATATTAACAATCCCCACTACAAATCAAGTAATGATGAACATGGTTTCATTGACATTTATATACTCTCTACCCTATCCTTGAAAGGCCTTAAAAGGATAAGCTATCAAACATCAATTCATATTCAATAGATCTAATCAACTCATTAGCTTATGGATAACACATAATTTATATGCCTACCATGATGTGGATTATAGGTGATTTTGATCCTTGAGCCTTTCTAAAAAAGTATACCTATTTTAATTTAGCTTCAACACCTTCCTATCTACTTGAATCACCACTAAAATCACTTATAATAGTATCGACCAAACTGATACCATTCAATTTTAACTACATAGAATTAACTTCACTAGCCATGATCATAAATGTGTCAATATTTTTATTCCTAATTTAGTCAAGTGCATCAACCATGATAAAAAATGTGTTGATATAGTTCTTTCTCTTTTATCTGATTTCACCAACCATGATACAAAATGTGTTGATAGAGTTCTTCCTATCTTAGTCAAATACACTAGCCATGACATAATTTTTTTTGATAGAGTTATTACTCTTTTAATTGAATACACTAGTAACCAACATTTATAAAGTGTCAAAGAAATTCCCTTTCCATCATTAGACTATATTGAACATGTTGATACAATTTATTTTAGTCATATTTCATCAAATTATATCGACCTGATTGATACAATTATTTTTTCTTCATCTTTCATTAAATTGCATAGAATTATTCTATACATTTCATTTTAATCATATTAATCTAAAATGTATCAAATTGGTTGATAATGGACATCAAAAATTTATATCACCTCTCAAATGTCTTGATATTTCCCTAGATGCCACATTCCTTGTTATAAAATAGATTTATATATATATTGAAATCATTACTAAGCCTATACATCTTGAGGTGAAATTTAATATACATATATCCTATAGGTTGAAGAATATTTTAATGCCTATCCTCTTCTTTTCACACATGTTAGGGAATCTTATGATATCCATCCTTTTCTTTCTACACATATTGGATCACCTTGAACTTCCCACCCTTTTTTATTTTATACTTTTGGGCATCTTGTGATTCCCATCCTTAACCTTACACATGCTTTGGGGGAATCTTATGATGCCTATCCCCATTATCTCAACTTCTTAATTTCTCATCCTTATCACAAGGCATTAATAAAAAACCTTTCATGTCTTACAAAAAAAACAAATTTAGCTTCAATAAATTTTTAAATATTTCTCAGTTCATACTTTTAATTTTTTGATATATTAACTGTCATAGATATTTATTGTTATTTTGTCTCATGTTTATTAAATTTACTACATTTCATTCCATTAAAATCATTTTTTTACACCATTGATTCCTTTTTGGTTCTTTGGTATCTTACAGTCAGCCTTTGTTTCCCTAATGGATCTCAAGTAACACTTATGGGTTTTATTCATATAATCTATATTATTTTAAACTCATCCTTTTAAATCTTATGTATCACCTTTTATTTTTATTTATATCATTTTATCACTTTAAAATCAACCATAGCTTCCCGTGTAGATCTTAGATAACACCTTCGAATATCATTTTCATCTTTATAGTTAGCCTTAGTTTCATTATGATGTTTTGATATATTTTTTCTTCCCCCTCTTTTAGGATGGTTACTATAATATATTTTATTTCATCTCTCATATTTTTAATTTTTTAGTTACATGGTAAGACCTAGGGAACCAACTAGTCCCTCCTCACAAATGTCAACCATTTTACTACATGGATTGATTTTTCTCAAAAACTTAACATGGTGTCTTATTATAAAAGATAAGGAAATGGTTAAGAGTAGTCTTTTGCTCACATAGACTCAATGATATTCTCTTATGGTAAAACTATAACATTCTATCTTATATCCTCATTTACATTTCACATTTTATTATAATCACATCTCATACCTACATGTCATTATGACATATCCATTAACACATTTTTTTGTGATTGGGGAAACCCAATGATTATATAATAATTTTCATGACTAATTTTTTTCATTTATTTATTGGGTTCACTAAGGTTGGTTTTAATTTTTCACTATTTTCTAAGGTGAAATTCTAGGAGGATTTAGGGACCATAGTCTTCTCTTCTTTAGTGATTACTTGTAAGTTCTATTATGATAGTCATATTTAACACCTATGGTTGGTTTTTAAAAATTTATATGGATGAGGAAATATAAAAATACAAAAGATTTAAAATCCACATCATAATAAAATATAACACTAAACTAAAAGTCAAATATTAAAAGTTAGATCACACTAAAAATATGATATTTTTAGCACATCTCCTATTTAAGTTGAATCTCAAATTCCATAGTTGGCCTCATGATAGATATGAGGTCCATTAGGGTGTGAAAGACTAGTATCTAGGGTAGGATGTCTCATTTCATCATTATATCTTATTACATTATAATACCTCCCAATTTCTCACACAAGTGTGTAGTATTCACAATAGATTGATGACTTTGTATGGGATCTTGAGGAGTGGATAACATGTTATGTGAAGTTAGGATCCCTTTAATTTTCATGCATATAACATTCATGGGATGATATACATACTTCATTTGTTATCCTAAACTTGTGTTTATTAGGTACGGTCCTCTAGGGCCATTGATGTTGAAAACTCTTTGTCTTGCCAACATGACTAAAGTGTTTTATTTATATTAAATACCATTTTTTTGCCTTGGTAAACCCCTCTTTTTCATCCCTCATTTTTTATCTCTCCCCCTTAATATGCATTTTTATTCAAAATATCTCCCATTTTATTTATTTCTTATTATTTATATCTTTCAAACATGGTAGAAACATGACCATTTTAGCTTTTTCATCTTTAGAATAGAAAGCACATATTTAAGTTATTGTAGGATGCTATATTAGTCATTGATTTATATTTATAGGATTTATATTATCTATGTTTAGGAACTTGAGTCTTTTATTCACCTTTTTAAAAGCCATTCAGTCATATTTTCCCCTTTCATGCTTTCATTCTTCACATATTTGTATGAGTATGGTTTTTTACTTCGATAACATTGATGTTTTTATCATAAATCAGTTCTATGTATCCCTTATTTGATTTGAATTCTTAATTATCTTGATTTGGATGCATTGTTGGGTATTCCATTCCTTGGTAGCCTTCATGTTTCAACTTACCAATTTTCCTTTATTTTTATCTACTTCCTTGGATATTTTGTTTATAATCTACCCTTATCAATCTTGGCTTGCTTATTTTTTTAAAAACTTCAATCATTTCCGAGATTTTTTCATTTTACATCCTTGTTTACTATCCTATATATGCATAAATTAATTTTATTAATTTTTAGCCTTGTATCTTGTTGATGCCTCTAAATATATCACAGGGGTTCTTAGTGTTCAAAGAACACTTCTCATTTTATAATTCTAAGAATTCAAAGCATGAGTAGCAGGTTTTGGAAATTTATAATACCTCTCAAAGGCTAGTGGGAAAATGTACGCCACTCTCTTGGAGCTCCCCTCATGAATGATCCAATCATTATCAATTATACAATATATAAAAATTAGAGAAAGGATGTCAATGGAATGGAGTACCTCTAGTTTGGTAGTAGCATGATGGAGGCTAGCCATTTGAACTACAACTAGGTCATATTATCTTATGCTAACAAAAACAATCCTTTGTTCTTCTTTGGTAATGGATTTTATATTTTTTATGGTCTCGAAGATCTTGGATGATTTATTTTTCCATTCAAGGCTACAGTGTCTAACTCAGTATTTTTGAAAACTCTTCCTTCACTATCTGTAGATAGGTGCAACTTCATCTCATTTCTCAGTTGTTATCTGTGAGTTGTCATGGCTTATTATGTTTGCAAATTTTATATATTTTAGATTGAAAATGGTCTTTGGTATAACTCCTTCATGCTCAAATCATAATTGAACTTCTTTCAAAAAAAATTAGTTAGATGAGTTCACTTAGGGTCACTTTTATGTAATGTTTAGGGATTTGGAGCTTTAATGGTAGTAGTTTATTTGGACCTAGGCTTATACATGCTTCAGTTATTATTTTGACCTTTGTATTTATACCTTTGTATTTTGAGCACACAATATCTCTTATTTTGTCACTTTTTTCTTGCATGGCACTTATGTGGCATCATTCTAGAACCTTTCATGGCATTTTTCATAAATATTGCTAAGCACTACTCATTAGCATTTAAAAATGCCTTTTTGATTCATGTTATTGGATCAAGATCTTTAGATCAGTGTGGGCCATTTATTGTGATCTAGGCCCCTACTTTTTATTGGTCTCTTTTGGTACTGAGCCTCATGGTTATGGTACTTGGCACCTCTATAGGCCTTCTTAAGCTCTAGCACCTTTTTCAATCACATGTTGAATGCATGTCCACAATTTTTTAGACCTATGGGCTCTCAAAGCTCCATTAAAAATTCATTGGTGATTTCATACCATTGGATCATCCACCGTGATGAAGAGCTAGCCATTGGATCCTGCAACATGCATGTGTTTTAAGTCAATGCATAGATGTAAAATAACTTAGGCTAAAATGCTTTTACCTAAGTTTATTTCATATTGATAAACACAAACAAACTTAGTTTGAATTATTTTACACTAATTTTTAAATTAAAGGACTTAGGTGGGGACCTAGGTTTGAATACCTTAGGCTAAGCTTCATTTTTTGTTTATTAAACATGAAATAAACTTTAGGCTAAAGTGTTTATACCTAATATTTTTGAGAATTATACATAAGGGGACCATGGCTAAATATTTTAAGCCAAAGTTTACATTGTGTTTAATAAACACAATGCATACTTTGGGATAAAATACTTATGTTAATCTCATAGAACATGCCCAAAGGGGGTCAAAATGATAAATCATAGAGCTTTATTGTAATAATAAACACAATAAAATCCTCAATTAAAAGCATTTTGGCTAAGTTTCATGTTATAATCAGTTCTTTTTTTAAATAAGATTTATTATAAGTCTCTAGTCCAAGGTTCATGACATTCAAATAAATTCAATGGGGAACTTAAGATATAGACTTGGACTAAATTTATTCCTACATATATTTAGACTTATGAGACCATTTCAATATTTATAATTCAAATATTTTGAGTGTTTGAACATCCTTTGTGGGCTTCCATTCATCTACAAGGCAATTTATGATATTTTTAGCAACATTTTTGGAGTTTATCCTAGTCTTGATCAAAATAATCCATTAGCTTAAATTTGAAGGTCTCATAGATGTTAAATACGTCCTCACAAACATCAAATGATGGTCATACAAAGGTTAGATTTAGGCTCGTGAAGTTCTTATTTTTATTAGGATTAAAGTTGATGATCATGTGGACATCAAATACATCCTCACAAACATCAAATGATGGTCATGCAAATGTCAAATTTAAGCTCCTCAAACTCCTATACCTCAATGCGAGAGTGCCACATGGTGGCTCTACAAGACTTCTAAGGATATTAGATTCAATTCACTCCATCCAAATGAAAATTATGATGAAGTGAGAGCCACTTGATCATGAGTAGGGATATTGATCATGATTGGTCCTTTCTAACATGTGGGACCCTTTGCTTTTAATCTTCAAATGTGGGAGTGCCACATGGAAACTCTATGAGTCCCCTGAGGCTTTAAATTTTCAATAGTGTCTTAGATATATCTGATCTTTGGTCTAAGACAAAGTGAGAACTTTTGATCATGATCTAAGTGATCAAATGTGATTGGTCCAAAGGACTAAGTGTTGGATTCTATTGGGGTTTCTTTGCATTGTCTAATTAAAAGGCCATGAGGAAGCATGGATCATTGGATCCTACAAGATATATGATATTTAAGTTAGACATGGGATGAAATAAAACTTAGGCTAAGGCATTTAGACTAATGTTTCATTTGTATTATTAAATATGAATGGGGTCTTAATATTAAAGTTTTAGGCTAAGTAGGAAATAATAAAGGGAACCACGTTATAAAATAGAAGGGACCATACTAGCATAAAATTAGATCATGGTTAGAAATAAAAAGGAATAAAAGGGGAAAATAAAAGTAGACCAAGCATAGTTTTTAAGATAAGGTTTGGTCATGTTAAAAAACATGATCAAGACTTAACATAAAAATGGGGCTTAAGTCCAAAATAAATTTGAAATGTTCCTACCAAATTCAAATTCAAACTTGAACCAAGGGTTTATACCAACATTTTAGAATATGAATTTTCATTAAGGACTCCATGAAACCTATAACTTAAAGACATGAAGACCAATCATTAGTAATTTTAGGCAAGCCTAAAACAAAGCATAACCTAGTAAGCCAATCTTATCAAAGTTGATGATCTAATCATTATCAATTCAAATAATTTTCAAAATAGGCCATGTTTTTAGGGCTAAAATTCAAATTATTACAAGGGTCTCAATTTTAAAAAATGGGGGGTATGTTGACCTCAAAAAATGGCAAAATTTGGGAGAAACATAATAATATATTAAAACTTAGAGACTTTGGTTTAGATAAACAACTAAGTCATCCAATTCATATGATCAATGCCATTATCTAGATCCTTTTATGGTTAAAACAAACCTTACACTTGTAAAATTGGGATCAAACATTAAGACATAGCCATGATGTGTGTGTGCTTTAATTCCACTTACTATTTATCATTGTCTTTAGGAGACAACTTTCTAGTTTCATATCTTTAATCATTAACATTGACTTGGATCATGCTTAGATATTCATTAATAACCATAATTCTACTTTAGGGAAAGCATGGCCATTGATTTGCTACCAGCCAAGCATCTATATCTTCGATAGAGACACCTTTAGATCCACTCATGACCTTGATCCACTACCATCCAGACATCCATAACCCTGATGGAGATTACCATAATCACCTATGTTTGAAAATATTTTTATTTTGCACTACAATCTTTTTTTTTTGTATTTTTAGGTCTTTTATGCTCTCAATGGGGTTGGGAACCTAGGTAGCTAGGTTTAAGGATTTGGTTAAGTTTTTTTAACCTTAGAGAATCACCTATGGTTACAACCACTATCCTAGGTAAGGATGTTTGTTAAGTGCAAGCATGACTATACTTCAACAAATTAGGCTTTCATCCTACAAGTGAAAATATTCTTAAAACCAAATTTAGGTCAAGACAATGTTTAAGTTCTCATAAAATAGTTAACCTATTAATTGGTCTTTACTAGTTTCTTTAAATCACAACATTTGGCTTCTATTTTAGATCCATGGTTAACATATATATTAAGTTCATACCCACATCCCTGAACTTTGGGATTTCAAGAAAACTAAAAAAAAATTTGATTTCAAAGTTATTGAAAAGGACATATTGGAAACAAGAAACCAAGCAACAAGAAACAAACTCATAGCAGAAAGCAACAAAATAAGAAACAAAATAAATATAAATAAATATATACATGCTTAAATACAAGCAAGGGATAAGAAGGAAAGAGATGAAAGAAACTAACTAGCCTAGCTACACTAAGTATAACCATCTTATAGTTTACTCCATAAAGACCTCTAGAGTATTAATAGATTAGTAATGATTGAGGTAGTACCCATCGGTAGGTAGTGTGAACTCTACTCCTTGTAGATCCTTAAACTTGAAGGTGTTGTTTCCCAATGTCTATAAAATATGATATGGGCCTATCCACAAAGGTGTGAATTTGTCATGCTTGCCCTTCAGCTCAGATCTTTTGTCCCCGAGGAGAACTAGGTCTCCTTTTCTAAACACCTTGATCTTTGATATTTTATCAAACCACCTCCTCACTGTGGTCTAAATACTACTAAAATTAGCAAAGGATTTTTCCCTTGCATCTTCCATCTGAATAATGTCTATCAATCTTGAATTTCTAAGTTCTTGGCCTTCTTACATATAATCTTGCATGAATTTATATGTGGGAAAATTGAGAGTGATAGGAAAGATTGGTTCTTGGCCATAGACCAACAAAAATGGTGATGCCTTTAAGGCTTACTTGATCTTGATCTTATCTACCCATAATGCATATTTGAATAGCTTGTGCCATGTCCTAGTTTTTTCTATAACATACTTCTTGATTACTTTCATCAAGTTCTTATTGGTAGATTTAGAGAGTTCATTTCTTGGGGATAATGGTTGGATGAAAAATTTAGACAAATGCCATTATCATATGCCCATTCAGTCATCTCTATAGATGTAAATTCAAAACCATTGTCACACACTAAAGAGACTAGAGTTCCAAATCTAGTACAAATATTATCTTCCAAGAAACTGATCACTTTTTTAGTCCTACATTATTTGGTGGCTATAGATTCAACCCACCTTATGCAATAATCTATGGTAGTTATGATGAATTTTTGACCTTGAAATGAATTGGGTTTGACTACCCCAATAAACTCCAACCCCCAATGTGAAAATGGTTTATCAACCATGATTGGTTGTAAATAAATTGCTGCCTTAGGTTCCTTGGTGCTAAAAAAGGTGGTAGGAGTGACATTATTTCATGTGCTTATAAGCATCTTTGAAAATAATTAGCCAATAATAGCTATGTCTAAGGATCTTATGTGTTGTAGTCTTCCACATGAGTATCTATTGTCAAGCTTCTCATGAAAGGTGCTCATGATTTGGGCAATTTCCTCTTTTATGACACACCTCAAGTAGACCCCCTTAAAATTTATTTCTATATAAGACCCCATCTTTGATTAGATAATAGTTTTCTTTGAGCCTTAGATTCCTTTTTTCTCCTTTGTCAGTCCTATAGGATAGGTACCATTAATTAGTAAATGAATGATGGAATCATACCACTCACTAGCTTGAGAGTTATGTTGATCCAATTATATAATATTTAACCTAGGGATGGTATTAACAATTATTTGGATCAAGCCTTAACACCTTACCAGTTTTGCCATTTTCATTTCATGTCATACTCTTACAAAAATGACATCCATTTACCTCTACATTCTCCCAACTCATTCTAGTTTAGCATAAACTTTGTGGTAGGGTCAGGTAGGATAGCATGCACCTTATTTATAAGGATATAATGCCTAAATTTTTTTACTACCTTAACTAATTTATATGTTTTTTTATCAATCAATGAATAATTCAATTCAACATTTGTAAATTTGGTACTCATTAAAGTTATTGGGTAATCACACCCATCAACCTTTTGAATTAAAACTGTAGCCATAGTATGGTCAAATGCAAATGAATAGAGATAAAATTCCTTTGAAAATTCAAGACTTATCAGGACTGGAGCTTGGCTAATTACTTATTTGATGTCACTAAATGTCTTCTTGGATTCTTCATTCCATGAGACCTTGACATCCTTCTTAAACATGCCATTTAATGTCTTGATAATCTCTACAAAGCCAAAAATGATCTTTCTTACAAATTTTATCTAATCAAAAAATAACTTTATCTCTTTTATAATGTTTGGAGGCTCTATTTTGGATATAGCCTCTACTCTTTAAAGATATAAAAAGATCTCATCTTTAGTTATGACATGACCCAACAATTTTCCTTTGGTAACACAAAAGATAATTTTATTAGGGTTTAAGGAGATTCCATACCTTCTACATCTCTCAAAAACTTATTGTAAATGCATAAAGTGATCTTCCATATTTTTAGAAAAAAATTGTTAGATCATCCATATATATATAAGGATGCACTTACTTATTATACCTTTGAAGGCATGATACATGGCCCTTTGAATAGTAGCTCCTACGTTTATCATCCCAAAAAGCATTCTCTTATAAGTGAAGGTACCCCATTTGGTTGTGAAGGTTATTTTCATCCTATCTTATTTATCAACTAACACTTGGTTATAACCTAAAAATACATCAAAAAAAGACATCATAGCTGAACTTGAAACAACTTGAATTACTTGGTTAGGAGAGGGAAGAGGATAGTTACCCTTTTTAAATGCTCTATTTAAATTCCTAAAGTAAATTCCTAAAGTCAATGCATATCCTAATCTCACCATTATTCTTCCTAACTGGCACCAAATTAGCCACCCAGGTAGAATGTTTGATGAAAAACATAATTCTAGCATCTAACAGTCTCTTGACCTCTTTAAAGATCATTGGTTCTATGACATGGTTCATAGGTCTTTGCTTTTGTCTGAATGGATTACAACTTTATTTAAGGGTTATAGTATGGGTGATGAACCTTGGTTCAAATATATTTAATTCATCATAAGACCAACCTATAACATACTTATACCTAGTTAACAACTCTTTGGTCTTCTTGTTCTCAATATTTGTACAAAATTTTCCCATGTGGACTAGCTGAGGCTGATCTTGGGGGCCAAGATCAATTGCATTTTATTCCTTCCCACTTACCTCAGGAGTCTTAGAAGCCTCAGCCAATTTGTCTTGATCAAATAGCCTCTCTAAGGTAATCATGGCTTTGGTAATTTTATTGTCATTCATCTGAATGACTTTACCATCAAATTTATCCTCCTCAAGTGCATTTTCATCAATCTCATCAATAATATGAGACTCAAATGATCCAAAATTGGTCATGAAATCCAATATCTATTGATCATCACTAAATAATTGAAAATTATTTACATTATCAAGGATTGAAAGACAAGGCATTAACTCAATGCTAAAGTTTGGGGAATCTTGGTTGGGCATGAGATTGACTGTAGAAGATGCCAACTCATCATCAACTTGGTTCTCTTTTCTAGGGATGGAGATAATGATAAAATCATCAAAAGACTCAATGAGATCCCAAAACCTAAACTTATACCTCTTAAGGTATGAGATTTTGCATTGTATTTGCTTCTTACTTGGTTGAATACTAGTTATGAATCCCTATAAATTAGTAGTTCTCTGACCTTATCCTTGATATAAAATTTCAAACCTAAAGTAAGGGCCTCATATTCAACAAGATTGTTAGTGAAAGGGAATTAGAGTCTATAGAAAACATGGTATTTCTTACCAATAGGTTTAGTAAGGATAATACCAACCCCAGATCTAGCCTTACACTTAGCACCATCAAAATATAACTTCCATAACCCAAGAATAACATGAGAACTTTTTGGATCACATACATTTGAAATATCCAGGGTGAAAAACCCTTAGTCTGAGCCAAGTATGTTGACCTTTCCATTCACAACATTTTACTCAGTGATCATGTGCTTCATCCTTGGCTCTCTTTCGACCTTGATATAGTTTGGAACTCCTTTCCAAGGTAGCCATAAATGTGAACAATCTGTAGACATGTATCCATTCAGATATTTGGTCTATTCCCTACTTAATAAGATCCCATAAAAATCAAGAATATTAACAACCTAGATATTAATAAATTATTGAAATTTAGGCATAGAGGCTAATTGCATATGAACATTTAATAACTCTCCAACTACCTTGACTCTAGATTTATCTAATTGGGTGACAACCCTATCAAAGTTTATAGGTGTTAAGCCAAGTTGTTTATAAATAAATATTAGAATGATATTTTTGGATGCAAAAAGATCTAATAAATAATTATGCAAGTTCTTACCAAACATTCTGACTATGAGTAGGAAATGAGGAGACTACCTTAGCTTTGTGCACAATCATGTTAGTGTGATCAGTTTTGGGTGCTTTGTTAGACTTCTTTGACAGAGATTCCAAAAAGAGGTCCCTTTGTTTTATGATCTACATCAATTCATGCAAAGTGATATTAGAATTTATTTTCTTTTTATCTTCAATAATGTTATAACCAATCTTATTTGAAGAACTAGAAATATCAACATTAGGTTTAGAGGTACTCCCTTTGGGTGGCTCTGGATCATTGTTTGAAGAAGTATTCAAAGGAGTTTTAAAATTATTTAGAGGCATTGAGGTAGTCATGAGTGGCCTTTGATCTCAATTCCTCAAAGGATAAGTCTTATTCAAGAATTGTTGGAAGACCTGGATCTCCTCAAGGACATCATCAGGTTCATTTTCCTCTTGGAAAAGGAGATAAAATGTCTCCACCATGTTGACTTGATCAGATGATTTGGATCCAAATGTAATTATACCACTATCCTTATTAGGGACCATGTCAAATTTATCCAACTCTTCTTGGAAATATTCAAAATCCTTAAAAAAATCTATATAATCAATTTTTCCATGCTTGGTTGTATAATGCACCCTACAATAGTCAAGAAAAGCAATATCAGTAAGATTAATGTCCATAGTCTTATTTCTAGAAGATGGTCCATTAGCCTTGTTATTATGGAAGTTATCATTCTAAAACCTATTATTTGGCCTAATAAACATTTGAAATGAGAATTTCCTACTAGATATTTCTCTAGTATTACCTACTTGTTTTTGCAATTGAAGAAAATTAGTGCTTAACTTTTGAACCATTTTAAGTATAGACTCATTCTCATTCTTGGGATTTTTAGAATTATGCACCTAGTTATTGTTAGTACCAATAGATGGTACTAAATCTCTTTTATCATTTACATTAAATCCATTATTAGGATGAATCAAGAATCCTAAGTTCTAATTGGGAGTAGCATGACTCAAGGGTAATTTATTTAGATTTAGGAGTTGATTCAAGGATGGAATGTTTTTGTTGTTGTTGGGGAAGATGTTCAAAATGGGCATATATGGGTTTATATTTTGGACTGAGTAGGCCATTGTCCCTAGAATTGCATTTGATCATTGATGATCACTACTTTGGAATAAGCCTTGTCTAATGAAGTTATAGCTAGATAGACCTTTTCAAAAATATAGAAGTCATGGGATCTATTACATCCTTGTATATTTATAGAGCTAAAACATCATCAAACCTATAAGTTTATATGTTCCTATTGTACATTTTATAAAATATAGCATTAAAGGACCTTATGGGTTCAATTTCATCCCTCTTAATGGTGGTGAATTGGTGATATATGACACATTGACTAAAAATCTTACCAAACTAGTCTATGAAAACATTAGTGAAACCATTCCAACTAGTAATATAATTATCAGGTAGATTCAAAAACCATTTATAAATAACATATTTAAAATTAAAGGGGGAAATCCCATATGCTACATCTTCATACAAAAAATTTATCAACCTTAAAGTAGCTTTGAAATATGTTATGTGCTCTTCAGTAGTCGCAATACCAATTAGACTAAATATAGGAACATACTTTTTAGGGTTACATGGGAGATCATGTACCACACCTGGCACATTAATTAAAGAGTCTCCCAACCAAACCATACCTATATGAAGGTTGAAGGCAAAGTTACATTGAAGAGGTAAGGTTGGCAAAGATTTGGATCTCCTGCATCTACCTTTATCATGCTTGGATCTTGTATGAACCTCAAGTTCAAGCAAAGGTTCCCTTGTCTTTGAGTGTGATCTAGTTTAAATCCTTAGCAATTCTAGATTTAAGATTAAATATCTTATTTTAAATATGATTTATAAATTTCATCTTTATGAAGAATAAGGATTAAACTTTCACATTAAGATCATTTTGTAAATATTGTGTAAAGAATAGTAAAAGATGTAAACCTTTGACTAAGATATCTCAAAGATGAGTTCAATTATGTAAATATGATCTATCCTTATAATTATAAGCTCAAATAAACTTATATCTATGAAATATATTCCAAAATTTGACCAAAATAAGCCATCCTAACCTCAAATACTATAGATTCTCAAGTCTCAAGCTATCTTTACCAAAAACAAGCATCAAACCTCAAAAACCTATGATCTTTGTCTAAAGGAGCACAAAAATACATTAGATACCGTAAATATAAATTATATTTACACTTATTAAGAAAATAATTACTCAAAATCACAAAGATAACACCAATCTTAGATCAAAATATACTAAGTCTATCAAAGATCAAACCAATTTATAGAGATTTGCCCTCCTTCTAGCTCTATCAGAATGCTTTCTTATTGATGCCTCTAAATGTATCATAGGGTTTCTTAGTGTTTAAATAACACTTCTCATTTTAGAATTCTAGGAATTTAGAGCATGAGTAATAATTTTTGGCAATTTATAATACCTCTCAAAGGCTATTGGGTAAATATACACCACTCTCTTGGATCTCCCCTCATGAATGATCTAATCATTGTCAATTCTACAATCTATAATAATTAGAGCAAGGATGTCAATGCAATAGAGTACATCTATTTTGGTAGTAGCATGATGAAGGCCAAACATTTGAACTACAACCAGGTTAAAGTATCTTTTATTGACAGTGACAATCCTCTACTCCTCCTTGGTAATGGCTTTCATCTCTTTTATGGTCCAAAAGAGCTCAAACCAATTTTTGTTTCCATTATTCAAGGCTGTAGTGTCCAACTCAGTATCTTTGAAAACTCTTCCTTAGCTATCTATAGATAAGTACAACTCCATTTCATCTCTCAAGTGCTATCTATGAGCTACCATGGTTTATTATGTTTTTAAATTTCTCATAATTTAGATTTTAAATGGTCTTTGGTATAGCTCCTTCATGCTCAAATCATAATTGAAATTATTTCATATTTTTATAGTCAGTTGAGTTTGCTTAGGGTCACTTTTATGCAAGCTTTAGGGATTTGGATCTCTAATGGTGGTAGCTTATTCACACCTAGGCTTATATGTGCTTCAGATATGATTTTGACCTTTATATTTTGAGCACACAAGATCTCTTATTTTATCACTTTGTGCTTGCATGGTGCTTATGTGGCATCATTCTAGAACCTTTCATGACATTTTTCATAAATTTTTCTAAGTACTAGCCATTGGAATTTAAAAATTCCTTTTTTCTTCACATCATTGGATCAAGATCCTTGGATCAGTGCAAACCATTGATTGTGATCTAGGCCCTTGCTTGTTATTGGTCACTTTTGGTACTGAGCCATGTGGTTTTTCCACTTATCACCTCTATGGGCCTTCCTAAGATCTGACACCTTTGTTAGTCACATGTTGAATTCACATCCACCATTTGTTAGACCCATGGGATATCTGAGCTCCATTGAAAAGTCATCAATGATTTTGCACTATTGGATCATCCATTGATGAAGCACGAGCTGCTAGACCCTGCAACATGCATGAGTTTTAATTCAATGCATAGACGTAAAATAACTTAGGCTAAAATTATTATACCTAAGTCTATTACATATTGATAAACACAAACTTAGGTTAAAGTGTTTTATGCTAAGTTTTAAATTAAAGGACTTAGGTGGGGACTTAGTTTTGAATACCATAGGCTAAGGTTCATTTTGTGTTTATTAAACATGAAATAAAATTTAGGATAAAGTGTTTATACCTAAGTTTTTTGGGAATTATACACAAGAGGACCATGGATAAATATTTTAATCCAAATTTTACATTGTGTTTTCATATTTTGGGCTAAAATACTTATGCTAAGCTCATAAAACATGCCCAAAGGTGGTCAAAGTGATATAAGGACAAAATGATAAATCACAGAGCTTTATTGTATTAATAAACTCAATAAAATCCTTGATTAAAATCACTTTGTCTAGGTTTCATGTTATTAAAATTCTTTTAAAAAAAAAAGATTTAGTATAAGTCTCTATCCCAAGGTTCACAACATTCAAACAAATGCAATGGAGACCTTAAGATATAGACTTAGACCAAATTTATTCCTACATATATTTAGATTTATGACCATTTCAATATTTGAAATTCAAAGATTTCAAGTGTTTGAACATCCTATAAGGGCTTCCATTCATCTATAAGGCAATTTATGAGATTTTTAGCAACATTTTTGGAGTCTATCCTAGTCTTGAGAAAAATAATCCATTAGCTTAAATTTTATAGTCTCACAAACATCAAATACATCCTTGTAAACATCAAATGATGGTCACATGGACATCAAATTTAGGTTCATGAATTTCTTAGTTTTCTTGGGATTAAAGTTGATGGTCATGTGCATGACAAATACATCCTCATGGACATCAAATGATGGTCGTACAAATGTCAAATTTAAGCTCCTTAAATTCATGTGCCCTAATGTGAGAGTGCCACATGGAAACTCTATGAGACTTCTCAGGATATTTTATTTAATTTTCTCTATCGAATTGAAAATCATGATGAAGTGAGAGCTATTCGATCATGATATAGGATCTTACTCATGATTAGTCCCTTCTGACATGTGAGACCCTTTGATTTTAATCTTTAAATGAAATAATGCCACATGGAAACTCTTTTGGCCTCCTAAGGCTTTGAATTTTCAATAGTGTCTTCACTCTATCTGATCTTTAGTCCATGATGAAATGACAATTGTTGATCATGATCTAAGTGTTAAAACATGATTGGTCTAAAGGACTAAGTGTTGGATTCTATCATGGTTTTTTCATGTCATCTGATTAAGAGGCTATGAGGAAGAATGGATCATTGGATTCTACAAGATGCATGATATTTAAGTTAGACCCAAGATGAATTAAAACTTAGTCTAAGGCATTTAGACTAAGATTTCATTCATATTAATAAATATAAATGGGGTCTTAATATTAAATCTTTAGGTTAAGTAGTAAATAATTAAGGGAACCATGACAAAAAATGGAAGGGACCTTGATAGCATAAAATTAGACTATGGTTAGAAATAAAAAGGAACAAAAGGGGAAAATAAAAGTGGACCAAGCATAGTTTTTAAGCTAAGGTTTGGTCATGTTAAAAAACATGATCAAGCCTTAACATAAAAATGGGGCTTGAGTCCAAAATAAATTTGTAATGTTCCTACCAATTTTTTCCCACCAAATTTAAATTCAAACTTGAACCAAGGGTTTATGCTAGAATTTTAGAACATGAATCTTTAACAAGGCCTCCATGAAACCTGTAACTTAAAGACATGAAGACTAGTCATTAGTAATGTTAGGCAAGCCTAAAACAAAACATAACTTAGTAAGCCAATATTATCAAAGTGGATGATCTCATCATTATCAATTCTAATAATGTTAAAAATAGGCCATGCTTTTAGGGCTAAACTTTAAAGTATTTCAAGGTTCCCAATTTTAAAAAATGGGGGTATTTTGACTTCAACATATCCTTAAGGTTTCTCAAATATAGTTACTACACCTTCCATGATCGATACTATGATATTTGCATGTAGCTATTTAAAAAAATTTAAGTCAAGGTATGTATATGGTATATTTATTTATTCATTTAACAACATTTATTTTTAGTTTTGTTCTATAGTGTTGTTATGTTTTTTTCCCAAACCACAATATTGTGTTACACTATTGTGACATGTGATAAAATTTGGATGGTGCATATGTATATACATAATATGCTTCACTTTATAATTTACTGATGATTTCTCTCATAGTACTTGTTAACACATTAATATCCATGAGTGTGTGCCTTAAAAGGTGCATTAGGAATGGGGTGGGAATGGATTTTGGTACATTCCATGAGATGTTTGAATTCTATCCTATTACTCCAATATTAATATCAATTTAAATTCCTCTAAGATTTTATCCTTATATTATGTTTATCTATATTTTATAGCTTACCTATATCCTATAATAATGGCTTAGTTGATACTACCTATTTTGTGCCTTTATCCTTCCTATAATGTATCATCCAACCTGATACAATTATAAGTGTGTCTTCTAACATTTGTATTATATCAACCTAGTCTATATCATACTATGCCATCCAAAATCTTCCAATTTAATCATCTTGGTCTATATTTCCAACTTAAAGTTTAAGGTTGGTCTAGGGTTTTGGAATAATATATATAGGGGTCAAATTTCATTCATGTCATATCATATCATATTCATACACTCTACTTGTCCTCACATTTATTCCCTAGGGAATATTTGGGAGAGTTATTAGTTTAAAACCTTATCTTGGAAGTGTTTTATTATGGTGTCATTTATCTCAATAGGAGAGGTCATTGGGAGTTCCTAACTAAGGATATATAAGTCTTCATCTAACCATTTGATGTCTTCGACCTACAACATTCTCTTGCAAAGATTTGCTTGAGCCAAGCAGGAGATTGAAGTGTTGGTAATTCCATAATAAGGTAACTATTTATATCCCTAGAATATTTCCTTTATATAATTATTATACTATATATTTATTTTCTTATTTCATTATAGATGTATGTGTGTGTATCATTAATTAGGCTATTATATACACCAAACAAGATAGTGTATATATATGATTGATTAGACTTGCCATTGATCAATTTAGGTTGCATATACCCCCATTTGGTTTACCATTTCACCTTACCCTTTTAAAATATTCTAACCCATAATTTAATTTATGTTTACCCCATTTAAAACCATTTAATTTACTTACATCCTTATAACCATAGTTACAACCATTTGCCTTTGTTGAGGCATAGTGAGAGCTATATCCCTATGTCATAGGATTAGGATTTGAAAATATTTCCTCTTAAAAATTGAGTTGTATGATATCCTCTTTTAGATATACATATACCATTGGTCTTTACCCAATAGTCTAAGTATACATGGGCTCAATTTGATTGACCTTGGTTGAGTCATAGTCAATTGAGAGAAAGAGGATAGTTTTAAGTCATCCTATCCTATGCATACACATTGAATAACATACTCAATCACATCCTAAAATTATGTAATAAAAATTTTAGTGTATTTTGTATTCCCTCTATGCTTAGCTAATGATCCACATGTAACCATGTTCTTCTTACTTTTAGTATGAGAAATGATTCAACAGCATAGAGTTTTTAGTTGAAATTATCCTTCATCAAGAAGCTCCACATCATTAAAAATGTACATAAAATACTATTTAAATAATAATATTCTAATCCCATCTATAATAATAACATGAAGAAGCTTATACATAGTAAGATACAAGATTTGAGAAGGGGCATAAAAACTCTAGGTGGTTTAAATTCCTTTAACTACTTAACCTTAGGAGGAAACACACTATTTTCAAAGAATAAATCATGATTATGTCATAAAAACTCTACATCATTAGTATTGATCCTCTATCACCATCTATGAATGGAAAAGGATATTCTTCTCTCTATAGAGTTTGAAGGATAAGTTATCACTCTGTGCCCTACCTAGTTGCATAAAAACCATGAGAGGAAAACCTTTGAAATTGAGGTATTGGAATAATGAACTAAGAGAGGTCTCAAGATTAATATAATGAAATAATGGTTTGTAAATATAAATAAAAACACAAACCCTCACATACCTATTCCCCAAATAATCATTATCAATTTCAACAAATGATTCCACCTTATTTACAATTTTTTTGATGAGGTTAGAATTTCTCATAACCTATATAAGGTTGTATAACCTAAGCCAAATTAGAGCCTCTACGATTTGAGAATCAAAGGGATCAAATAAAGGAAATGAATGGAAAAATAGAAATCCAAATTTACCATAAAACCATGCCCTATTGGACCAAACAAATGCATAATATTAATGGTAATGATAACTATAAGTTTTAACTATGTCATTCAAGATAATTTTTCCCATCTAGAAAACTATTGAATGGGCAGTATAGTCCCCACACATTTACTCACTATGTATATTTGTCTTATATGCTCAACCATGGAATGTAAATAATTATTGGTTATTTACACAATAAGTTCATCTGTAGATAAGGAAATGGATATGTCACCCATAGAGAAAGTACAATAAATATGTTGTTTAGACCCTATAAGCTCATCTTTAGGAGTTAGAGTAGAGGAAAAATACACTAGGGAGAACCTATCCTACATGTTAGGGGTAACTGATATAACTAAAGGGGAACCAATGATCGGAAATGTTTTGAATATTGAAGTGGATGAAGATCCCTTCATAAATAAAATAAATGTTTTTTTAAAAATCACCACAACTATGGAATGGACTTCAAATATTCATTTAGTTTGCATAAATCCAATCACCCTCAAAAACCTCCTTCAAATATCTATCATTTATAAAATCTAACATCTTTGTTTAGGTAAAAAACCCATGTGCTATAGATAATCTCACATTATTACCTCCCTTCTCTATAACACGAGAACCGTTTTTTCCTGAGTACCCAAAATATTAAAAATAATGCTCATCATTAACTTCATTATCAATTTATTTTAAATGTTATGTCTTGCTACAAACCCTCATTTTAATGATACACATTGTGACTCTTAAGCCTTCTTAAGAAATAAAAAAAATATTAGTTTTGCTTATGATCCATATTATTTTATTGGTAAATGGAAACATTTATTTTATTTTTAAGGTTGTTTTATGATGCAGGATGCTTACCATAGATTTCTCTGTGGGTGTTACAGAGAAAAATATGGAGTATTACGTAGAAAAATTCTCCCATGAAACACAAAATTTCTAGGTAGTTGTTACTATTTTCAAGGATTTATACGTATATTTAAAAGCTAATTTATTTTTTAAAAATATCATCATATATATCCTACCACTTATCATAAATTCTACATATAATTTATGAGTAGGTGATGTAAAGGTGTTGTTGCCCCTCTTTAGTAAAAAAGCATAAAATCTCTTTCTGAAAATTATCCCACTCCACTTTTTATGGTGAGAAATATTTTTATTCCTATAACTATTTTTAAAAATTGACATAGGACCACTTTTACATGAAAAATAGGAGTTATAGTGCCTTCCATAAGATTCCATCCTAAGACATTACTTTTATTAAGGATATGTGAGAAACTATGATTATGATAGTTTTTATTTTAAATATAAAAAATATAGGATTTATTTTACAAACAATGGCAACCACACTTTTGATATGTGTTTAGTTTTTCATAAAAAATATAACAATTTCTTTATTTTATGTAATAAGAGAAAATGAATATAAAATTCAAAATCTCAAAATATAGCTGGATATGTGTTTCGCATTGAGAAATAAAACACAAGCATGTATACTTTATTATTTAGAAATATAATTATATTATATATATGAAATAGAGGCTTGAATGGAGTATGCAAAAGAAACGAATGTAGCAAAAAATATATCTTAAAAAAAACTAGTAACCACTACATTTTTCATGTTCAAGTTTATTCAAATTCAATTTCAAATTTAAGATCAGATTTAAATCCAAACTCAGTTTCAAATTAAATATCAAATTTAAATTGAAATCTAAATTCAAATATAAGTATAATCAAATCAAATTAAAATTTAATATTAAATCTAAACAAATTGAATCTCTAAGTTCATGCTTAAGTTTAATTTATGTTTAATTTTAATTTCAATTTCAAATTAAAATTAAAGTTGAAGTTGAAGGTCAAATTCAAATTCAATCTATTTATATAGACCTTCTTTGTTTAATTTAATTTGAATTTATTGTTATGTCAAAAAAAAATTATTTAAATTAAAGATGAAAACAAAAAAAATGTTACATGTTGACAGGACCAAAGTTTCCCAAAGTTCTGACACAACTTGTCAGATTTAAGAGCACACATGATTTCCAATGTATAAGTAACTTAAACATGTAGAAATACCCAGAAGAACAAATAACTATCAATGAGAAATAACACATAATATGAGAGGCAACACACAATTGTATTCAACTCATTACAAAGGAAATTACAATAAAGAGATCACACTCTTCTTCCACCTCTACAAGGCCTTCCACACCTCAAGGGCTCCAAGTAATCTTCCCACCTGAGTAATCTTCTCTCATAGGTCACAACTAACAACTAACACAAGCTGTTATTCACCTCATTATACGTCCAGTACAATCGAGTACAAACCGGTACTCCAAGTAGATCTAACCATGATCCTGCTCCTGATGTATTGCTATCACCTTGATCTTGCTCCCCTGCCGATCCTCTTCTGACCCTCACATACACACATCCCTGCAGACCAACCCTGATCTTACTTATCACATGTAGATCTCCACCATGATCTTGCAACACCTTGCATATCAAACATGATCTTACATACCTGGAAGAACATGCTCTTCTAGGGGAAGAACTCTCCAAGTTCTACTTAGTTCTTCTACTTTACAATACAGCCCATGAGTCTATTATATAGATCTCATGCATACAATGATTATACTTGCGGCTCAAGACTTTGAACTAGTCTTCATCTTGCAAACTGCCCATTTACTTAATTGACTGTTCGTCAACAACAGTTCTAGAACCGCACAGGCGACTGACGTCGGTCCCTGTCTGACTGGAGGTGACCGACATCGGCCGATAGCTGTCGAGGTCAGTTTCCTTCTGCACTATCCACTGACCAACGTCAGTGATCCTTCTGATGCTGGTGACTGCATACTCAGCATCCTCTTTCTTGTTTGCATTCAGGTGAAGTTTTCAGCTCCACACCCTAACAATCTCCCACTTGGAGATAAATAGCTGCACCCGTACCTATACCAGTACTTTGTCTATTTTGCATCCTAGCTTGTATCCCTCTCCAAGCTCCCACTTGAAGACAACCCACCACACACCCTGTGGTGCTACCCCTATGTCTGAATTTCTCCATTCTTCTGCCTTGCTATATTCCCACTCAAACAACAACCCCTGTGAGTAACCTGTAATCAATAAATACTTAATAGATCTGAACCACCTATTAGTCAAACTCACTCTGAGAACGTCCAACCTTGCTCTGATACCATTTGACAGGACCAAAGTTTCCCAAATTTCTGACAAAACTTGTCAGATTTAAGAGCACACATGATTACTAATGTATAAGAAACTTAAACATGCAGAAATACCTAGAAGAACAAATAACTATCAATGAGAAATAACACAGACTATGAGAGGCAACACATAATTGTATTCAAATCATTACAAAGAAAATTACAATAAAGAGATCACACTCTTCTTCCACCTCTACAAGGCCTTCCACACCTCAAGGGCTCCAAGTAATCTTCTCTCATAGGTCACAACTAACAACTAACACAAGCTGTTGTTCACCTCATTGTATGTCCAGTACAATTGAGTACGAATCAGTACTCCAAGTAGATCTAACCATGATCCTGTTCCTAATGTATTGTTATCACCTTGATCTTGCTCCCCAACCGATCCTCTTCTGACCCTCGCATACACACATCCCTACAGACCAACCCTGATCTTACTTATCACATGTAGATCTCCACCATGATCCTGCAACACCCTGCATATCAAACCTGATCTTACATACCTAGAAGAACATGCTCTTCTAGGGGAAGAACCCTCCAATTTCTACTTATTTCTTCTACTTTGCAATACATCCCATGAGTCTATTATATAGATCTCATGCATACAATGATTAGACTTGCGACTCAAGACTTCAAACTAGTCTTCATCATGCAAACTGCCCATTCACTTAACTGACTGTTCATCAACAACAATTCTGGAACCGCACAGGTGATCGATGTCGGTCCCTGTCTGATTGGAGGTGACCGACATCGGTTGATAGCTGCCGAGGTTGGTTTCCTTCTGCATTGTCCACTGACCGACGTCGGTGATCCTACCGACACTGACGACTGCATACTCAGCATCCTCCTTCCTATTTGCATTCGGGTGAAGCTTTTAGCTCCACACCCTAACACATGTTTATATATAAAAATAATAAAATAATTAATAATAATCCATATATACCAAGAACATTGCATGCATACATTATATAGGATAACCTACACTATCTATATTGTTATCCATCTTTATTATTTTTTTAAATAGTATTATATACTTATTTGATGTTTTATTGACTATAATTTCATTGTTAATTTTTATACCTCTCATGAAACACAATACATCACTATAATTTAATTAAATTTTATTGAAAACATATATTATTTATGTCATGCCCAAAAAACTTGTCCATAAAACTCAATTAAAAACAAAGAAAAACCTGGTGTTTTTTTAATTTACTTAATCTAATAATGCTTAATTACTTAATTATTATTCCCAAACCTCTAAAGTCACAACACAAAGTGTGACCCACAAAAAAAATAGTGGGTAAATTAATTTGTTTTATTTTCTTGCCCACAAAAATACATGCAAACATGATAAACAATTTAAAATGGAATGAGTAATTTATTTAGTTTATACTCCATTAAGAATAGGGTCTTAAAAATTCTAGGTGAAGCATAAAAGGCTTAATTCAAGTAATTTCCTTATTTATTTAAGATTCAAAAAGGTTGTAATATATTTAGTTAAGAAGGGGATGTTCTTACAACAATCATTCCCTTAATGATAAGAAGTAGGTCTTATTAATGCATGGGTACAAGTTCCCATAAAAATGTTTCAAAAATAATTTATTGAATAAGTCCCTTAAAGATATTTTAATGTAAACTAAATAAAATAAGACATGACCCACCCTAACCTAGCCTAAGACCCATGTCTCAATGCCTTCACATCTTGGGAAGCTTACATATTTATTCTTCAAAATCAAGGTTAGATGCAATTCTCTTTGAACTTATGAAGAGTCTCCTCCACAATATGTCATCATCAAAATGGGTGGAAATCTAATCCAACAAGAAAGGATAAATCACAACTCAAGTGAGATTATATAATCTCTATATGTAAAAAATCAAGATCAAACCAACCACTCACATCAATCATTTGTATAAGTCAACTTGACATCCTACGGTTCATGTGCTAACTCAAAATCATTATCACATAATAGAGCATATGAGTGTCTATAGTAATGATAAAGGAACTTGCATTCCTTTGACTTTAATAATTTAAAGTATTAACAAATCAAAACTGACACTACTAAAATAATCTCTATCTCTTGAGAGTGTCTTCATTGATGACAAGGGTTGAGTCAAATGTATTAAAAACTCAATAATTATAGGTACAACATTGGTCACCACTTAAAAACTAAATAGATTCATATATACTATTTATCCATGCATGTTAAAAAGTTATGAAACATGAATTAATTCTAAATAAATATGGAAGGACACTCTAAGGTTAGTGATTATAAGTCATGTGAAGGAAAATCAACCTAACATTAGTAATTAGTGCTCACTTTAGGAAAAATGCCTTGAGAGTTAGTTAATAGTGCCCATGCTAGCTTCTTGATATACATACATATATACTAGAACCACCTTCATAATTAAAATCAAGGCTAGATTTATTTCAATTTTCACCAAAATGAGTGTTAGTTCTATTACAAAGGTGACTAGCCTTTTCTACTCAATCTTATGATGATGGTTAACATAGTTACCCTTGTGGGTAACACTACAACTACTAACTGGCCCATGTGCAATTAGATGCTACCAAGGGTTAACATGAAATACTTTGGTATGGGTAATAATGTTTGTTGAAATATTTAATTTTGATATAGGGTAACAATAATTTGACTTCCTCTACCACTCACTAATAGCCTCCTAGAAACAACTAGCCCAATCCAAAAGGTTATGATGAGAGTATTTTACTTTGAACTAGATTTTTAGAAGTCATTCATATATAAATAAAAGTGTAGACTAGTCATTTACCACTTCACAAGAGACTAACCATGACCAAACGTCACCATGATTAGGACACTAGCTTTAACATATCTATTCCTAGCTAGGGAAAAGGCAAGAGAAACAATCTCTAAAATAATTACCCAAAAAGGCTAAAGGATTACCTAAATGGTTTCACCTTAAATTTAATGTAAAATTAACATAAATAAGTCACATATACATTTTACCTATAAAGGGATCACAAAATATCATGATGGAAAAATAATGGTTCAAAACCTAATTTTACTATAGTTTGTGATTTACGAGAAGGGTTTGAAAAAGTCTTACAATAAATTTTTGAATGTGGAAATAAAATTTATAATAGTTTACAAAAGTTTACTAAGATAGAGGGAGTACATTTAAAACCTTAGATAATTTTTATATATGATAAAATTATATATTTACCTATCAATCTAAAGTGGCTTTGATAAACATAAAGTTTCTTAGCAATTTTCTTTTTGTGGAATAGATTTTAAAACTATCCAAACTTGATTGAAATATTAAATAATAAAATTAATTATTTATTTAACTAGTATATTTTAAAAAAATTAAATGCATTTAACTAATTAGGTTTGATAAATTTATCCTTTAAGTATTTAATTTTGTTGGATTCTAAACTGGCTTTATAGATGAGGAGAAGTACTAAAATTTACTTCTGTAAACATAAAAATAATAATTTCTATTAGCAAAAAATATAATTATTGTAATAAAATTTCACATCCAAATGAAATCTAGTCCAAGTGTCAGATTTGAAAATTTTAAATTCTAGTTATTTATTATTTTCCAATTCCGAACATGTTTTAACTAAGTTAAGAAGGGTGGTAATGCACCAGTACCAAATTGTTTGATTGAATAGTTAAAATTCATCTACTTAATTAATTTAATTGGGTAAGGAATTATGTTTCACAAACTAAGTGTGATTTAAAATAATTAATCAAATTTAATATTTATTAATAAGGCCCAATGCTTCAACTTACACAAGGCCATAAGTTGCTTAATAATTAAGTCACTTAGTCAAATGTAATGACTATTAAAAATTAAAGAATATTCTTGTTTTTTTTTAAATTTTATTCCACTATTAATAAGTAAGTCACCTAAAATAAAAAATGATACACGAATTTTAATGAAAGTATCATATAGACTTAAAGTTAAAGTCTAAGGGACATAAAAGTAATTAATTAGAAACTTTAATAATCTGTATGAAAAGGTTCATTTATAATTAGAAAGACACATAAAGTGATAAGTTCTGATAATAGATTAAAAAGTCAACTTATGTTTAAAATCACTATTCCATTCAAGACGAAGATTCACTATCTACCCTAGGATGAAAATGATCTAGGCCATCAAATTAAAGAAGCCATATAAGAAATCTTAATCATTATTGAGTGGATAATTTTTTTTTTTCCCCTTCTAATTTTTTGTTTGGTCTTTTATTTGTAGGTTTCAATATTAAGCATAAGGAGAGAAGATACACAGAGTTCTAGGGTATTGTTTCCTCTATGAATGTATAGACACTGTGTTTACTCAAATGCCTAAATCCCTAAAATTTAAATATTTAAAAGCATATTATATTATTTTAATTGATTTATAATTTGTAAATATTAATAAATTTTCCATATATATAAAAAAAAATGTTGGGTTGCAACCCTTGTGTAACTAAGAGCCAAATAGCAATTACATTATGACCCTCAATTGTGGCTCTACCTTATATGTAACCATCCACAATTTTTTATATAAAAAGTAGGGAGATAGGGGTCAAACTAGTTTAAACCCTCCCAATTCTTATAATGGAAGGGTAACCAAGGGGTAAACATAGCCCATTTCCCCCTTATTCCACACACACACACACACACACGCACACACACACACACACACACACACACACACACACACACACACACACACACACACACACACACACACACACACACACACACACACACACACACACACACACACACACACACACACACACATATTGTATTTTAAACAATATTAGGTTGATTCCTTTTATTTTTTAAAATATTAAAAAAAGTAAAAACTATTAAGAAGTGTGTGTGTGTGTGTGTGTGTGTGTGTGTGTGTGTGTGTGTGTGTGTGTGTGTGTGTGTGTGTGTGTGTGTGTGTGTGTGTGTGTGTGTGTGTGTGTGTGTGTGTGTGTGTGTGTGTGTGTGTGTGTGTGTGTGTGTGTGTGTGTGTGTGTGTGTGTGTGTGTGTATGTGTGTGTGTGTGTGTGTGTGTGTGTGTGTGTGTGTGTGTGTGTGTGTGTGTGTGTGTGCATGCGCGTGCGCATGCCTACTAGTTTTTATTTTAATTTAAACAAATATATAAATATCTTAATGCCAAGAGGCATTCTAGAATGGCATCTAGGGTGGTGGTGGTAAGCTATAATGTAGTGAGTGTGTTTAGTTTTAATTTCAACCTTGGATTTGGCATCTATTTAACCATAAATTTAAGATTTTTTTCTCTATAAAAACAAACCCAACCAATAATATTATACCATTTTAAATTTTATCAAAAATATAATTTTTTTATTTGATTAGGTAAAAGACCTAGTTTTATAGGGACCAAGAAACCATAGTTAAAAAGTTTTATAAACAATATTAGAAGGCCCTGAGGGCTGGAACAAAAAAAATAAACTATAACTAGCTAATTATCCCATAAGAGGCAAAACAATAGATAAAAATAAAATAAAAAGTTTAGGAGGAGGGGCCCTCTGAAGTATCCTTCTCTTATTTGGTCTTCTTCTCTGGGTCACCCTATTTTTTCCTTAAAACTTTAGCCATTGTTCTTTTACTAGGTCCTTTAGTGTCATCTCTAGGTAGGATCATCCTTGGTATTTTTGATATCTATTCATAAATTGGAGCCCTCTTGATGGGAGTAGTGCTGGTGATCTTAGGAGGAGATGTCTCCACCACCATCAATATTTCTTTCCTGAGGGTCCTGTCCACCTTAACAGAGTGGGTGAAGGATTGAACCATTTTGTCAGATTGCCTATTTAGGGAATTCCATTCTTGTATGGGTCCTACCATATTCATTCTAGCCTTGTGTAGATTACTATTGAAAATTTATAGTTGTTCTTTAGTATGTTTGATGTCCTTTATCAGGTGAAATTTACCCTTCCCATTTGCCTCCTGATATTTACCCTTGTCCAAAAAGATAGGTTTGGGGATAATTCATTTTAGACGGGGGTCATCAACATAGAGTTTTGATAAAGGCCTAGCCTAGATGGTACTAACAAATGGTTGGTAGGATCTTTGGGTAGGGTTTCCTATAAGGAGTCCTCCTTATTAGAGGACCATACAAGAGGAACCTTCCTACCCTATAGCGTTTGGCTATAATTCACTATAAGTAGGATGAGACCTTGGTGCAAAATAGGTTTATCATCATTCACCTAATGGGCAAGAGCGATAATATCTAGAGACTTTAAAAGATAAAAGGGGGGATTAATTTTATACCCCTAAAATTATTTTGACAATTAAAAGTGATGGGAGAAAATTGATGTATGCTTACCTTTAATTTTTAGGTATTTCATGACTTGAAGGCACACCTCAGGACATTGATAAGGGAGGTTGTCATGGGGGAATTATTTTTTGTACATTTTGACAAACCCATTTATGTGAAAGAATCTCTGAAGTAACCCCTATTTTTTTATTGGTCCTTAAATGACTTCACTTCATCACACCACATGCCTGTGGATTCTTTGATATACTTCTGTATGACCAAGATCATAAATCCTCTTATCTCCACCACCCTCATATATAGTTGGTAATAAAATCCCTTACAACCCTTGTATCATGCTCGATTATCCTCAGCATGAATTCAGTAAGCCCATCCCATTAGAGCTTCCTCTATATTTTATTATTGCCTCAGACATCAAAATAAGAGGTTAGTTCTTAACGATCCCTATCACCCCCCATTACCATATTGCCTATTGAACCAAATATGTAGTTTGGTAGGCGATGGAAGTGTTTTTCTTTGATGGTTCAAAAAATGCTTGAGAGGCATGCTTATTCCCACCTTGTATAATAAATTTTACTCAAGATTGCATAATGATGTATCATGAAATTTAAAATCCTTCTCTTGGTGAGAGATATTTACATGTATGACTACCCAATCATCCTATCCTAATTTACTTTCATTACTGATGGCTGATGAGATGATTTTAGGGATGTGGCCTCCTATGTGATAGTTATTATACAAAAATATAATTTTATGAAGAAACATTATTATGGTTTAAAACTTGGCTAACATTATTATACCATATAAATTTTTAGTAAAAAAATAATTTTATGAGCAAACACTATTACAAGTTATGAAATTAAAACACATATTTTTAAATTTTAGTCCACCTAATTCCATCTAAGACTCTAAAGTATAATATCAATGACATTGCAATAAGGCTCTCCAATTCTATTACATGGTAATTATGAAACTATGTTTATTTATATAACAAAAAATTATTGATTTGATGGATTAATAATTGTTATTAGTTTTTTATTAGGTGAACCCATAGCTAGAGTTTGAGAGAAGAATAAATATTTCTAGAGATGTCAATTACTTCATAGAAGCCCCATGTGATAATGTTTTTCACAAATTTATTATCTATAACTAAAATAAATATAGAGCTATACTTAGGTTTGTAAACTAAATCTGATCACCATATGATTCATGGATTTATGTATAATTATTTGTATTAAATTAAAATCATCATTTGTTGTAGATGTAATGTGAAATAGGAAGCACACTGAAGTATTTCCTTTAGTTTTTACATACTTTAATATGATCTATATGGGCAATGTTGAATAATAAACATTTTTAGACCATTAAAACTTGACGCATCATATAATAAAATTCTAAAACTAAAATGTTCACTAAGTGGTGTTTATTATGGATGAATATGGAATGAACACAACTTTATAAAGAGATTTTTAGTCCTCATGGCTATTACTATATATGAATGACAAAGGCCCTATATATGGTTGTCAGGTGCAACCATATATACTAGATAAAATATACAACAAACAAAATATGAATGAGAACCAACAACTAAATTAAAAAATTAACAATTTAAATATTATATTAGCTAATGTTATTATATTTTAATTTTTTTGAATAATTTTATTCTAAAATTTGAAAAAATGAGATTTTTTGAAGTGGTGGAAGATAAAATGGTGAGCAAAGTAGTGATCAATATGGTGAATAATGCAACAATTAAAAACTAGTGGTGAATGGTGAATAGAGGGATAACTGACATAGCTATGAACATTAAATGAGAATTTATTGAAGGTATAATAACCCACAAATTAGGATTTAATGGTGATTAGTCCTTGAGTTCAAATTAATAGGAGATTACCATGTTTGAAGAAGCAGATAAGAGCCTCCAAGACTAGTTTAATCAAGGGTATCCACAATCCTTAATAGGAAGAATAAAATATATGAAGTAATGAAAACCCATAAATATGGAAAAAACATATTAATTAGTAAAATTAAGGATATTTTTAATATTTAACTAAAGTAAAGGTATGGGATAGTTACCTTTGGTAATAACTTTAACTCATCCTAGTGACATAATATCTAGAGAAATTTGATGCAATTGGAGGCTTAATTGGATTCTATTCACAAACCCTAAGAAAGATACCCCATCCCATAAAGACAAGATAGGGGTAAACCCTAACAATCCTCCTAGGATACTAGTCACTTTGGATGGTGGGTTGATAGTTCATGTGTTGGGACTCATTCCCATATTTTAGATTAGTGATTAACTCATTGATGATTTCAATGATTTTTTGGAAAGAGCCATAATATGTAGATTTATTAGGGCTTGAATGAGTCTAAAAGATTTAATTAAATGGATGGATTTAAATTGGAAAATTTACCCCAAGATGTAAATAAAATTTATCACTCAATTATAATTTAAAGAAACTTTTCACATTTCATCTAATAGGGACATAAGTTTTTCAAGGGTGGCCCTTGGTTTTTTAGAATGTTGGTCTATATTCTCAAATATAGACTCCAAATTTCAATGAACCCAAATAATTCCTCTATAAATTTATGTTTTAGGTAAGATTATATAAAATCCCCTAGAGTATTAGGTTGAGAATAATCTAAATTAATGCACTATGAAAATTGGTTAGTTTGTTGGCCTATTTGATTCCACCTCACAAGGGAAGTTTTGTTCATATGATCATGTGTGCATCATGATTGAATTAACCAATCATATCCCCATTATTTATGTATTACCTATTTATTTTTATATTTTAATTAGGATCTTTACTATGAATGCTTATGTTTTAGATGTTTTCATTATAGAAAGATTGGTCATACCAGAAAATAGTGCCCTAATTTAATGATAAAAAATGACACCTATTTCACTAAGCATCTATTAAGAATGGAAATAAATCATGGGTATATGAAAATTTATCAAAAACATGTCAAAACATGGAAGCATTACATTGGATAAAGAAAGAGACCTCAATGGACATGCAAGGTTGGTTTACTTCGAAACATCATACCTAATTTTTCCAACTAGGTAAGTGTCTTCTCCAATAAAATCCCATGGATAATTTGAAATTTGGGTCCTCATTATCTATTAATATGATTAAATACTAATTTAATACCCATTTTCATAATATATCAATCATTTCTCAATCCTCCAAAGTCTTGTGAGATACCTGACTATTTTTTAGAAAAGTCTTTGAAGGAGAAAAGAAGGGTACTAAAAGATAGTTTAAAATTAAAAAATAAGGATAATAATCAACCCCCACATTATTTCAATAGGTTATTGAGATAAGTATTTAAAACACTCCTTAAATATGAAAAATAATGACATATAAAGAAAATAAAATGAAATATATTATCAAATTTAATATTGCAGATGGTAGAAACAACCATCAAGAGTCCATGGGAAAGTCTTCATAACTAGAAGAAACCTAATTCACAATCAGTCACTAAAAAATAATACTCAATTAATTGGCCAAAAAAATCCACCCTCCAACTGGTCTACCAAGCACTCATGGATGGAAATCCAAAAAAGATAAAATCTTAATTGATACACAAGTTGACTTAGAGAATGGGAGACCAAAAAGACTTACTGAGATGTAGCTTGATGGAAAGAGAACCCCTATCACCAATGCATTATGAAAATACTAATATTAAATTTTATAAGTATTTATGAATCTAAAAAACACCACTTAGTTAAGCAGAATAGAGGAAATCAAGCTAGATATCCTTCTTTTGTAAGAGACAAGAATTGGGAATAATCAAACAAAGATAGTGGTAAAGTTTTATTAGAAATATTTTAAGTGGATTGTTGAAGAGGATTTTAGTTAGATATGAGTTTTAAATATATAATGAAATCCAAAGGTATGTCACTATAATCAAATCTCCTATGATAGTTAGGTGATAAATGTGCTTGTTAAGGAAACTACAAGTAGGAACCATTTCCTTCTCTCAAATGTATATGGGCCAATTCAAGTTAAATCCAAAAAAATATTATGGCACAAATTATATAACATGAATATGTGGTCACATTTATTTGAATATATTCTGGGGGAAATTTAATATAATTCTTAGGGTTTTAGAAAAAAGGGAATCTCAAGTAGGATCTCTTAGACAATTAGAGACTTCAGCAATTTTTGTCTAAAAGTAAGCTTATCAGACTTTAAAACCTATGGACCTAGTTTAATATGGAATAAAAAAATACAAATGGATCAAACCAATCTAATTTTTTTGGATGGATTCTTGGTTAACTAAAAAATTCTTGCCAAAAAAAATAATTTCATGCCTGAAGTTATCCATTTTGGTGGTTTTGATAATTGGCCAATCTACCTCAAAATGGAATCAAAAGCAAAAACAAGAGGAATCCATTTCAAGTTTGAATTCATGTGTATGCAAGACCCTACCATCAAGTTTTGGTTGGAAAAGGCTATAAAAAAGAGATAAAGGGGTCCAAATTCTTTACAATATCCCTGAAACTAAAAGAGGTCAAATCAACACTTACAGTGTGAAATATGAATGATTTTGGAAACCTTTTTGATAAAAAAGAGAGGATAAAAGATGAGCTAAGAGAAATACATGGGGTTCCTAGAAAATGGTGATTGGAATGAAGAATTAGTAGTTATGATAAGTAGTATTCTTATGGAATAACAGATAATCCTCTATTAAGAGGAAACTTTTTGGAAGTAAAAATCCTAAATTTATTGGCTTAAATAAGGAGACATAATTTCAAAAAAAAATACACCTATCCATAATAATTCATAGAAATAAAAATAAAATCAATAATATTATCACTCCCAAAGGTGTAGATTTAGAATAAATAAAATATATCAAAGATGGAGTTGTTTAATATAAAACTTTGATCTCAGAGGAAGAAAGAGATAGATCGATGGATCAACAATGTTTTTCATCAATATATTCTATATTTAAATATCTTAGAACATGAATCATATATTAATGACTCCCATAATTCTCTAATAATTAAGGGATGGTGTTTTTAGTCTAAGAGTTGAGAAAGCCCCTAGACTATATGGTTTCCAAGTGGGCTTCTTCCAACTCTTTTGGGATATTATAGGAACAAAGATATGTCAAGCTATTGATATATTCAAAGAAGAGAATAAAACATTCTTATCTCTCATCTTAAAAAATAATATTTCCCATACTTTGATGATTTACAACCTATTTCCATTTATATTTTCATTTATAAATTTTTAACCAATGTGATGGCTAACTGATTAAAGTTATTCTTGAAGGATATAATTTTTTAAGAGTAAGGAGATTTTGTGGTTGGTTGACAAAAATTGGATGTAATTATGGTATCACATGAAATAATTTACTCCCTACGTCAATCTAAGAGACTAGGAATATGTATTAAGTTGGAAATGATAAAATGTTATGATAGAATTAATTGGGATTTTAAGGATCAACTACTAGATGGATTTGATTTTAATGAGTATTAAAACACATGGGTGGAAAATTGATTCTCAAATTAATTTTTGATGTTGGTAATTAATTAATCAATTGGATACTTCAAATCCCCTAGAAGAATGAGACAATGGGATCCTTTCTCTCCCTATCTTTTTGTCATTCTAGATGAAACTATGGGTAGAAAAATAAAAGGAGTAATCCATGAAATAAATATCAAGGGATTATTAATCAATACTAATTTTGAAAATGTGTCACACCTATAGTTTTTTTATGACATGGTGTTGCTTGGTGATTCGATGGAATAAGAGGCCAAAGAATTGATCAAAATAATACATTATTATGAAGTAGCATCAAATAAAAAGGTAATCCTTGAAAAATCCTAAGGTTATTTTCTAAATGTGAATCTTAAGGTGAGGGATGTGAACTATGATTTTGACTCAAGAGAGGTGATTATTATTTTGTTAGTCCCAAAATGAAAAAAAATGATAAAAACACACTAAATAGCATACATTTCTAGGCCTAGTTACTAGGGTGAGATTAATAGTAAAAAAAATGAAAAGCATAAATAAAAAGTAAAGAAAAAAAGAATCCTTCACCTTCCTTATATTCTCCAAATGCTTGTTGTAGTGGATTTCTTGGCTTGTGCTCATGAGGTCTTCATCAAAGGAGGCTTGGCTATCTCCTCTTCTCCTTGGTATCTTGTGGCTTTGGCTTGGCTTGGATCAATATTTTGGCATCATAACTTTGGCATGTGAGATCTCTTAGAATCAATATAACATGGTGTAAATTTTCATAAATTATGCTTAAAATTCAATAGGAAAAGCCTCCTTTTTATAAATTTTTGAGATGGCTTAGAATCAACCTAAACTAACCATCTTGAGATGAAGATGTGTGGTTGAGGATTAATTCAATTTTTTGGAATTAAAGATATAATTATCCTCATCATGAAATTGGAAAAAGGGTCATTGAAGAGGCATGGAGGGTAATTATGAGGCATGGGAGACCCATAATATTGATATTTTATGTATTTATGGCTTATGGATGCCACCCTATATGATGATGTCACTTGATGATGTAGTTAATAAAAATAAATTTTTAATAAATATTTATTGAACAAGTTTCCATGGAAAATTAACTTAAGGCCCTAATTTGGTTTAATTAGCCTAAAACATGATTATTCAACTTTAGTGCAAATTTTGGCTCTTGGTGCACAAATTAATCAAATTGGTCAAAATGTCTTGTTATTGGTCCAAATTTTGACTGGATTAGAATTGGAAGTCAATGTTAGATGTGTTGGATCCATTATCCCATTTAGGATGTTACCAACACCAAATAATAAAGGCATGTATCTTGTGTAAGAGATTTGATAGAAATGAGCAATCTAGAGCACTCAGGTACAAAATTGGTATTTTGACTTGAAATGATCTGATCAAAGTCAGTTGGCCCAGAAATTACATTGTCTCATTTAGTGATACTCTAGCCAAAATTGGCACCTGAATATATCAATTTCAACTCATTTAATGTATTTTAGTTTTTTTAGACCAAATTGTGTACTTTACGTGGAAATTGATCAAAATCCCAGTTGGAGTCTATTGGTGGCCAGATTTAGGTGTCTACAAGGGAAATAATCAAAGCCATTTTAGATTTTTTTGAAAGGTATCCTCCTAAGTAAGTACCCACAAATTCCCCCTTTTTATAAAATTTTCTTTAGTATCTTGGTAGGCCATTATTGATGGGATTAAAAAAATATAGCAACTTGGAATGTAAAATGGCTCTTAGTGGTTAGCAAGGCACAACTTATCCAGTTTACCCTCCAAACTATGCCTACATATAACATGTTTATCTTCAAGTCACCCAAAAAAATAATGGATGAGATAAAGAATAATTATTAAAACTTATTATGGAGTGGTACTAAGGATAAAATTAAATCTGGTTTAGTATATTGGGATAAGGTTTAAACACCTAAGGGGAGGCTTTAGGCTCAAGAGGTTGAATAAAATGAACAAATCTTTAGAATCCAAAATTTTATAGAGAATTTCTTAATAAAATAGAAAAATTGGAGTAAAGTAATGTAACATAAATAATTGGATTCTCAATATATTCTCAAACTCTTCACAGAGTAGCAAATCTCATGGGCCTTGGTTATTTGGAACTTCATCAATTCATGTCAAAAATTCTTTATACCCTGGTCTAGATGGAGAATTGTAAATGGAGTGAATATTATTTTTTGGTAGGATGTATGGTTAATATCACAATTTCTATCTAATTTTGATGATTTGAAACCTTTAATTCATTTGACTAAAATTTATTAGGGATCTAATTAATAAAGTTATTGGGAAGAATCTCCAATAGGTAGAACTTGGAATAAATTATATTAGATAGAAGATATAAATTAGATGTGACCTAAACATTTCATGTAAGAGCTATAAAAAACTCTAATTATGAGATGAAACACAAAATACACTCTTATATGGGAAGGATCCCTAATAGGGGAGGTGTCTATTAATTATATGTATCAAATCATTCTTAAAATGGAAGGAATGGTGTTCTAAAATTTCCCTTTTTTTTGGAATCACAAAGGTATTCCTAAACCAAATTTATTTATCTGGACTATAATTTGGAATTGTATTTTGACCTATGACCAACTAATATGTAGATGATTCATTGTACCATCTATGTGCACTCTTTTTTATACATTTCAATAATATGGTGAACATATTCTTATGCATTTTTATTTCTCATGGCAAGCTTGGGGTTTTTTCCTTAATAAATTTGGAATTAAATTTGTATTTATAAAATAGATTAAGGATTTTAAAACTAAATTGAATTCCAAACTCTCTCCCCCTAATTAAATATGATTTGAAATTTGTGTCCCTTGATTATTTTTTAGAAATATAGTTGGAGAGAAAAATGAGAATATTCTTCAACGTGATCCATTCAGAATACTAGCTTTGGGAAAATATCAAAAAAACAATTCTAAAATTTCAATGGATAGGGGGTTTAGTGGGATCTCCAAACCAATTTCAAAAGATGTATTTATTTTTAATTAGTTCAATTAATTCATGTATGATAATGGGCTTGAGGATAAATTGCATTCAACAAATGTCTTAAGCATTAGATGGTAGGATCATGCTCTAGGATAATTAAAATTTAATTTTGATGGAGATTATAAAGGAAACCCTAGACTTGTAGGGAGTAGAGACATTTTTTAGGGATCATGTGATCCAAAGAAAATTCTATTATTTTCTCAAGGCATCATAATTGATTCAAACAATGTTGTAGGTACTAGAACACTCTTGAAAGGAATTCAAGTTGTTATATCAAAAAGATGGCATAAGCTTGTTGTGGGAGGATAATCTCAATTTATCATCAATGTGACCATGAAAGTATCAGTCAAATATTAGAAGATTCAAATAATAATTAATAAAATCTCCCAATTTCTACCTCTATTTGATCATATTGATTTCACCCACACATTGAGAGGTCGTACTGAGTGGCAAATTGTGCATAAAATAAATGAGTGAGTATTGGGTAATATATAAACTCTAATCTCATTTTTTGAGACCCTCCCTTCCCTAATTATTTGAAATCACTCCTTGTAGAAGATAAATTATATTGATATATTAGTTTATAATATTAATGGATTTCTTGTCACCTTTCCCTATTTAATATCATCATGACTTGAAAATCATCAAAATGCCATTCCTTGAGAAAACCCACACATGTCACTCTTAACTCCTTAATTATTTTATCTCACTCCAATTCATTTCACTTTATTATCATTTGGGTTGAGGTTATGTGAATTTTTTCATCCCTCTCAACTATTATATAAAGGTAATCTACCTATTAAGTATCCAAATTTTGCTTACCACCATTATGGATAAAGGAAAAATAATTAAGATTGGGACAAATCCATATTCAAATACCTAGGATGGGAAATCCAAAGTTTTTTTATAGAAGAAAATAAGGATGAATGTTGTTAATAACTTTACACACTATATTGATAGGGAGATTCAAACCCTATTTATGAGGACATGTCTTAATAAAATGTGTAATTTACAATAAAAATGGATGAGTAAGAAGGAAACAAAATCTATAACTTCTTAAAGTATTTCATGCTAGAACCCACCTAGTCTATTAGTTGTTTTAATGTGTTTGATGTGGATAATCCTATAAGTGGCACAAACATACTTTCTAATGTAGTAGGGACCTACTCTTTACATAAGAAACACCTTGACCTTGAGATACTTGCATTATGTAGGGTTTGGAACATTGGATCAATGTCATATTATTCTAAATGGGATATTTAATATCAACAAAGGGCAAGAGCTTTTTTCCAATTAGGTGGGTGCCTAGATACCTTTGGATTATATAATGGAAAAACCCATGTGCTACCTTGATGATAATGAGGAGACTCAAGGTATGGGGGGCCTTGCTATAGTTGATCATGTTATCACACCCATAACTAGAAATGAGGATGTTATTTTTGAAGAGGTTATTTTCATAGATTAAAGTGATATATCCATTGTTATTATTATTTTATGGAGCATTATATGTTTAGATACACTCAGAATATAGGAAGCCTACACAATTTGCCTACCCTACTCTCTTAGTGTTATATTTTTTTCTATATGTAAGAGTATATATGATATAAGTTTCTCACACTTTCAATAAATAAGTGTTTTTTTTTTTTAATTTTATGTGGATCATGTGGAATTGGATGACAACCTATTTTTACTTTCCACCTTTCTTTCCTCATCACATTTGGAGTGTTCTAGCTGAAATAGGGGTTTGTGTTTAACATTGTCTTATTGACATGTGCCATTTTATAATTTTGATTATAATTATTCCATGATAAGATGGGTTTTGTGTATTTATCCTATTATTAGACATGAAGCCTTTACTTAATCCCTATTTATCAATTATTTTTTTGTTAATCTTATAATCAAGTCTATATCATTCCTTGGTGGTACTTTGTATGCTTTTATTTTTGTCCATTATGGAAGTTTCCTCGAGTCATTTTTCATATATATTTTTTGCTCTAGGACTAGTTCCTAGTTATTTTTAGTGGGGATTTTAATAAAAGGGAAAATTATTTTGAATTATTTAGAGAAGGGTTAGAGGGAAATGTAATTTATTTGATTATTTATATAATTTAATTACTCATTATTTTGGGGGGAAAATGAGGATTAGGATCCTACATTTTCCTCTTGAAAGTTACCTTTAATTCCTCTCCAAAATCCTTTCCAAAAAAAAATGATCAATTCCAAACAATGATCAAAAGTTGATAATTGTTTTCCCCTTAGAATTAATTGTGAAGGGAAATTAACTGTAAATCAATGCAATCTTGAAATCAAATCTAGGAAGATAAACAAAATAACCTAATTTAAAAATACAATTATATACAAATTTTATAAAAGTTGTTAATTACTAACAATAGAAACTACGGTCAGGATTAGAGATATGTCCTTGAAAACTATTTTATTTAAACAATGTCACTCACTCATTGTATATTATCTCTAAAATTAATTATAAAAACATACAAACATGGTGTTAGTTTAGAATATTGCCTCTTTGTATTTTTGGACAAGTGTTTTGTATCCAGACAAGGTCGTAAAGTGTCATTATCCACTAGTGTGACTTTGTATGTGTTGACTATTTGTTAGATTTAAAAATATGAGTTTACTTACCTCTATCATAATATTGTTTGATCATGTACTAAGCCTATCTAAATGCACAAATCATTTGCAAAAGCAAAACCATAGCCTAAAAAAGTACATAAATAAGATCAAATGCCTAGGGGGAAATATGGGGATGTGAGATATGGATTAGTTATCTTTAAAAAACCCTTGTTGAGTTATTTTTCCCTACATATTCAAAATGGACCTCAAGTTTGTTGTTGCTTGCACAACATGCCCTAATTCTTCTATGAATCAAAGAACCTCTTTTTTGGCCTTTTGTTCTACTCCCCATTACACTCATACTCATTATTATTAGCACCTTAAGTTGACTTATAAGTCCATATCAGTTTGCATGCCAAATTGATACCCAAAACCATCACCATTGGAAATACTACATTTTTATAGTCAACTTTATATTTTATACTTATCATAAAAGTGGAGTCTTAACCTCTGAATTTACTTTTGAAGTCCAAATCTCTTAGCTTGATCTATAATGTTATTTTAATTTTTATTCCATTTGGGATATTTAAACCTATCCCATTGTGACAATCAAGTCCAAAAATTAAAGTTTCATATATATCACTTGGACCTGAAGTGGAGTTTTGCTACATTTATCCTTACATGGGATTCTTGCCTGCTCCCTCTCTTAGCTCCATGTAGCTACTTTGGGAGGCCACTTTTATTTTTATTACTATTTTACATATTATACCTACCCCATATTATCTACCTTAATTATTTTGATAAGTTTCATGTTTTATTCCTTAAGAAAAAATGCACTTTCTAGACACTTATCCCACTTTTTGGGTCTCTAGACTAGTTGTTATCTGACTTGCTCAAAGTTTCTCAATTTTACCCAATATGTCATTTTGGTTTCCATTATATTTAAGATTATGTAACCTGATCCATCATTTTCACTATACTTATTCAATAAATTTTCATGTTTTGGTCTTCTCCCAAAAGTGACTTTCGGGCCTCCATTTTATACTTGTGAAATCTTGATTCTTCAAGACAAAAACTTGTAAAACTCTATTTTGGTCTAACTGAAGGTGATAAAAATTTATCTATCCCTAGAATTAATTGTGATTTAAGATATCAATTAGGTATTCAAGATCTTATTTCTCCATTTCCTTTGTTAATCAAGGTTTTTGGTAGCGAGCAGATCTTTATTGAAAAATGTCAAGTCCCCTAAACCTAATTAGGTTTCAAACCCTGATTAGGTTTGGGGTGAGTCACTTTAATTTTCTTGTACTTGTAATTTTAACTCACTTACCTAATTATGTCTTTCAATTTTTTTGTCTAGTATTTTTAACTTAGTTCCCCAACTCTTATATTACTCAATGTTTTGGCTAACATGATTGCCTATCGGGTTTTATCGACTGAACATTCCTTTATTAATCAGGGATGATTCCTCGACTAGGTTGGGCACCATACCCCATTAATTTTCCTATTATAATTATGGCATAGGCCCAAAATAATTAACTTGGGATCCTAGGCCCCTTGATCCATTGTTAATCAAGATTTTATTTAATGGACTCCTTGGCTAATACTAGTCAGGATTTTCCCCCTCCAAAACATTTAACACCACTTTGTCAAGTTATTGGCCCCCTAGTTCCCCAATTAATATGTGAGCCATACAATGTTGAAAAATGCATACCAAATTGGAGGTCCCAATCTTGATTAAGTCTTAGGTCCCCCTAAAAAAATTCTTAATAATTTTGAGTTTATAAATATAGTATAAATTGGGGGAAAAGACTTGATTAGCTCTACAGGTGATTTCAAGAGGCCCCCAATGTAATTCAAGGTGTATGGACTCAATGATAACTAAGAATTTTAAAATATGAATAGTAACATTATATTAAAACCTTTATTCCTACAAAATCTTGATTATGTTTGTATAAGCCATTTTTGTGCAAACTTCAATTTTTTAAGGATAACTTTTCATACAAGTGTCAAAATTTGAAACCATTTGCATTACCAGGAAGCTAGATCTAGCCTGAATACAATGGTCCTCTTAGTTTTTCCTCTTTATTCTTAGTTTGAAACTTTTTCACTTTTTAATATTAGAGTAATCTATTTGGAGTTTTTAATTCAATTTTTTTACTCAATTTTAGTCAATTTTATAGGGTGAATAGTGAAAGTGATGGAAATGGAAAGAGGAGGAGGTTGTTGGGAGCATTCATGGTAGTTGTTGGAAGTTTTGGAGGGAAAATTTATACCCTTATATGGACATTGATTATATATCGGATGCCCCCATTGTCTAGGGGTTGGATTTTTCTCCACACACAAGAGATTTGGCCAATAACACTTTTTTATTTAATGTAATTTTTCACGATTTTGATAGTGTAATCTCTCCCTCAAATCCTCCCCTATCATTATGCTATTAAAATTATGAAAGAATTGATTCTAATAGAATTAATATTCTGTATCAAAATGATTAATGTTGATTAATATAAAGATGATGGATTATTTTATTCATTATGTGTAATTATTTGGTGTGTGGCTATATTTTCATCGTTTGCTCTTCCTAGAAGCTTGCACTAGTCTACATTTGATTATGGAAGTGTTGATTTGATCAAAATGTGGGTTGTAAATCTATTTATATTGTGTTCTTGAGTTTACTTATGTTAATACATAGTTTTATTTTTCTTTTTACTTCTTTTTTTTTATTTTTTATTAGTTGGTTAATCTAGGGTTTGATAAAAATATATGCATGTATGAATATTAATTTGGTTTATATTTTCTCCATTGAATTATTATATTGTTGTATGTTAAATTCATTGGAATGAATGAATCTAAAAATCAGTCATATTCATTTAAACAAAACTTTGAAACTCATTGATTTGACTATAAGCAACACTCAAAACAAATGCAAGTTTGTCGATTTTATTTCTTACAATCTAACGACTTAATGAATGGGTGAATGCCTACCTTTTAATTATCAACATGACACAAAACCCATGTTAAGAAAATAACAAATTCACCATGTTTTAAATTTTTCAAGTACTCAAAACCTATTGAATGCATGTTTAAAGTTTAGGATAGGTGAAACTTGTAAAGGACCTTGAACAAAATGGACACAATGCACCATTGAGTGAATATCAATGTGTAATGTCCCTTTCTTCCCAATGAGATATTTTTATAATACTATTAGCCTATTTTATTATCATAGGATAAAATGAGTGATATTAAGGAATAATTGAGGGTAAGTCACTATTCACACAATTACTATTCATGTGTTACTAGTCACTGTCACTATTCATGATGATGTGAAAAGTGATGTAGATGATGATGTAACATATTAGGTGGATTATGGATGATTTGGTGTGTCCCATAGAGGATCTCCCATGGAATATATTACATGTGATGGAGTGAGACAATCTTTCTTATCTCTTGGTGAGTCACGTGTCTACCCTTTGGGATGAGGACAAGGGATAAATAGTTTGGGCATAAATCTAGGAGGGAATCTCCTTTTGGAATGTGATTTCCTTTTAAATAGGTCAAAATGTTTTGGGAGAGCACATGGGGTAGTGGGGCATCAAATCAATATTATTGATTAAAGCATGAAACAAATTATAAAGAGATTCCCACTACTTTTGTAAGCACATGGAATGTGGGAGACAAAGACAAAATAAAAGGTGATAATGTGATCCACTTTTTACCATTCTCACATGGGGACAAACATCATTATATTGATCACATGTGTGAGTGAGGAGGACATTTTAGAGTCATTTGGAAAATGGTGGAAAGGAGAAGATTCTCTTTTAACCCTTGAATATGGGTTCACATACCCAATAGTAACTCTTTTGGCCCACATTATATGGGGTAAAAATATCTCTCTCTCTCCTCATGTTTGTTCTCTCTTCCCTTCCTCACTTGTAAATTCTATATATTGAGAGCTCTTCCTTTGTAAAAATTATGTTGAATATTATAACCCCCTATTTCAAAGTTTGAACCTATGTTCATCTTGGCCTCTCCTAAAGATGAAAACCCTTGGAGTGAAGAAATATTTGAGGATAAAAACCCTCTAAGGTTTATTGGTTTTGGTGGTGGGTTTCATATAGAAACTACATTTGTGCTTCAAAGGAGATATTTTGTAAGCAAATTTTATGTAATGTCTCTCTTTTATATGCATTTTTCAATAATTATATAATTCATTATTATCATTTTAATTTATTTCATTGATAATATCATAGTTGTATCTTCTTCAATTTGTATTCGCTTGTTGTATAGTTTTGCTTATATATAAGCTAATATCTAAAAAAATCAAAAAATTGTAGTAATTATCCTTTAGGAATATTATAATGGTATCAAAGATAGTGATATGGATAGCCTTTAAGGTCTTGTGCTATTTGATGTTTCCAAGTGATAGGGAATTTAGATACTTGCAAAGACAGAAAATAATATTGTAACTAGAAGAAATAATGGGTGATTCAAGGGGATATAAAGATGAAAGAGCTAGTAGAGACCCATTTGATATGGGTAAAAAAAGAGAATAACATGGTGGACATAGAGAGGGGTCCAGTATGATGCAGGTGCTAAATTAAATACAAATAAAATAATGGGAGTTAATCTAGTGGTGTAGGCAAAATAACAATGGTAGTAATGGAAACAATAGTAATAATGGCAATGGTGACAATAATGAAAATAATGGCATGGATAGAAGTAACTCAACCAATAATATAACTACTCATCATGGGAATTTTAGTGTATCAATTCACTCTATGCCTCTCATGCCTAAATTTATTCCAAGGAATAATCCTCTAAAAGGGATTAATGAACTAGAAGATGATCCTAAATTTAATATACTATAAATGAAAGAGTGGAGAGCAATGAGAGTAGAGTTTTAGGCTAAAATAGCATTTACAGAGTTTTTAGACATTAAGTAAAAGCATAGAACCCATAGAGGAAGGAGATGCTAGAATCAAGACTTATAGAGAAAGATGGATAAATTAGCCATTCCCTTTTTTGATGGATCTAGTAGTATTACTTCAAGAGCTTGGGTTCAAAAACTTCATACTTACTTTCAACTCAACACCATCATTGAAGATGAGGAAATCGAGTATGTAACCCTCTAATTGGATGGTTTTGTACATGAATGGTGGTACCATAGGTTGATTACTATATATCATGACCAGATCAACTCTTATGCTAAATTCATAGAGAATTTAATTGATATATTTGATAATAAATATCCTGAGTTGCACTTTAAGGAGTTGGTATAAATCAAGCAATGAAATTTGGTAGATGCTTACATTACTATTTTTCAAAGATTATTACTACTAGTAACTAACATTTCATAAAGGATATTGATCATGATTTTTGTTGATGGGATCTTAAAACCCTTGAGAGGTTAGATTAAGGATCTTAATCCATCCACATTAAATGAAGCAATTAAAAATGTAAGAGACATGGAATCCTCTATTTATAGAAGTAAATCTTAGTCAAAAATGTTCTAATAAGACAAGGTAAAGAAGCACATTCACAAATACTCAAATCAGGTTAAGAAGGATACCATAAGGTTAAATGAAGACCAAATTAATTAGTTTTGCAGGAATAAATTGTGCTTCACTTATAAGGACGCATGAGCTCAAGATCATAATTGTTCACCTAAGGCCAAAGACAATCAAATTGAGTAGTCTTCAGTAGATGAATCTTCTATTGAAAAATTAGATTCAAAATTTGATTTAGAAGATCAAAAGAAATAAAGCTCTTCACATGATTCAGAGAAGGAGCAGGGAAGTGAGGGCACACTTGCCCAAATCTCTATTTTTCAAATAATTATTTATTTTAGAGTTTGGGGAGTATTATGTGGATAATGAATAGTCATTATTGTAGACACACATGATACACATAATCTCATTAATGACTAGAAGGGGAATTAAAATGGAATAATTTTATGGTTTCAAGGTGATGGTAGTGGATGGATTCACCCTTACATGCACCAGGAAGATTCCTAACTTGAGCATTCAACTAGGAGTTTATGAGCTTAGAGATGATTTTTATGTGGTAAGTATAGGAGACATAGATGCAGTTATTAAAATTTAGTGGTTATGATCTATTAGATATTTCTACATGAACTTGTAGACCATGAAGATGAAATTTGAAACTATTGGTAAGAAGGTTTTGGTCAGAGGTGTGTTAAATGGTGAACTACATATAGTCTCTTAAAATAGAATGAAAAAAATTATTAGACATGACCAGGTAGAGTAGACAGTGGAAATCCTCATTATGCCAACCATTATAGAGAAGCATAAGAAGAGTTTCCTTTTAGATATACAAACTTTGTTGTCCAAGCATAACAAGGTTTTTGGTAGCATTACTCTTACAAAACATCCAAAAATAGGAATTAAGCATGTCATCAAGTTAGAGAAGGGTTCTAAACCCATCATCACCATTCCCTACATACATCTAAAGAGGCACAAAGATGAGATATATAATTACATCAAGGATCTGATTGACACATGACACATTAAGCCTAGTAAGCACCCCTTCACATCTTTAGTAGTGTTGGTAAAGAAAAATGATATAACTATGCATATGTACATAAACTACATGGCTATAGAAATTAAGATAATTAAAAATAGGTATCCCATTCTATGGATAAATGAGCTCATTGATATGATACATGGTGTATGTTACTTCTCTAAGATTGATTTATGATCAGGCTATCATCAAATACAAGTTCATGATGAAGATGTGGAGAAGACTACTTTCAGGTGTCATTTTAGACATTATGAGTTCTTGGTTATGCCCTTTAATCTAACCAATGATCCTACCACTTTATAATATTACATGGACAAGGTATTTAACAAACAAATTTGTAAGTTTGTTTTGATTTTCTTTGATGATATTTTGATATTTATCAAAACATGGTAAGAACATATGAGACATTTAGATGAGGATCTAAGCATCCTTGAGAGGGAGTCTGTGTATTCCAAGGAGTCAAAATGTGAATTTGGTATGATGTAAATTATTTACCTTGACCACATAATCAGCTCCAATGGTATTATAATGGATCCAAAAAAAGATTAAATCAATTTTAGATTGGCCTCTACCCACTAATCTCTCACTGCTTAAGGGATTTTTTAGTCTATGTGCTTTTTATAGGAGATTTGTTAAGGGTTTTTCATAAGTGGATTCCCTAATTACTAATTTAACCAAAAGGGGGAATTTATTTGGTCTAATGCAACACACCAATGCTTTGATCAATTTAAAAATACTATGAGTTCAAGACTAGTCTTATCTATTCTTGATTTTTCCAAGCCTTTTGAGCTTGATTATGAGGCTTTTGAGTAGGTTTTGTCTTGATGTAGGACAAGCATCCCATTACATACGAGAGTAAGAAATTAAGGGGTGTTAAGAATATATACTCTATATATGATAAGGAGATGTTGGCTGTTATGCATGCCTTATCCAAGTTTAGACCATATCTTGTGGGAGGTAAGTCCATTGTCAAAACCAACCAAAAAAGCCTTAAGTATTTATTGGATCAAAATTGTCTAAATGATAGACATTATAAATGGGTGAGTAAGATTTAAAATCAAGACTTTGACATTGTATATTTCAAAGGGAAGATAATAATTATGGTTGATGCTTTGTCTAGGAGACCACACTTATGTTCTTGGGTGGAAATTACAATAGATTGAAGAGAGAAAATTTCAACAAAATATGTTGAGGAATCTTAGGTTACTAGTATCATTGAGGGTATTATAAAGAATGATAGGTACAACATGGTCAATGAGATTATTATTTACAAAGATAGGATCTATTTGGTGCCTAGTTTAGAGATTAAAATTAAGTTTATATGGTTTTTTCATGATGCACCTATGGATGGTCACTCAAGTTTCTTCAAGATATACTAGCAGATCTAGGAGAGATTTACATGGAAAGGACTTAAGAATGAAATCCTTAAGTATGTTTGAGAATGTTCCACCTATCAGTAAAATAATAATGAGCATACTTACCTTGTAGGTTTGTTGTACCCACTACCCATTCCCAATAAAAAATGGGAAAGCATCTTGATGGATTTCATCACAAGGTTACCTAAGGTACAAGGATTACATCTATGTTATGATGGATAGATTAACCAAATTTTCTCATTTATTTGCCACCTCAACAACATTTTTAGTAGAATATGTAGCATATTTATTCTTTAAATAGATATATAGGTTACATGGGATGCCCAAAAACATAGTCAATGATAGGGAGAATAAGTTCTTGAGATTATTTTGATAGCAGATTTTTAGATTGAGTGGGATTAGACTCACTCTTAGTACTAGATATCATCCATAGATAGATGGATAAACTAATATTGTAAATAAGTGGGTGGAGGGCATCTCTAAAATTACATTTGTAGGAAGTATAAGGCATGGGTGAAATGGTTGCATCTAGGAGAGTATTGTTATAACTCGACCTATCACATGTCAATTAAGATGTCACCATTTATGGATCTATATGGATACAAAGACCTTAACTTCATTGAATTGATTTTAGGAGATAGTAGAGTGTCCAAAGCCAATTATTTATTAGAGAAGAGTTAGAATATAATTAAATCCTTAAAGGAAAACTTGTAGTAAGATAAAAATAAGTATAAATTATATGCAAGTCAACACTGTATTGAGCATATATTCAAGGTGGGTGACATGGTTTATTTGAGGTTATAGCCCTATAGGCAATCTACTCTCAAGAAGAGTGAGTCAGACAAGTTTAAGCCATAGTTTTGTGGCCCAATTAGGATTGGAGAAGTGGCGTCTGAGTTGGAGCTATTGGCGATTAGCAAGGTGCATAATGTCTTCCACATATCATACCTTAAGAAGGCACTTGGGAATAATGTAATTCCTTCTTCTGATTTGACACCATTAGATGAGGAAGGAAAACTAATTCTCATTCCAAAGGCTATAATTGACTCCACAGAATATATTCTAAGAGGGAGGACTATAATGGAGTACTTAGTGAAGTGGAAGGATATGCTATTTGAGGATGCTACTTGGGAGGGTGAGAAGATTATACAACATCCATATTTTCAATTGCCTATGGATAAGTAATTTTGGGAAGTGAGTATTATAATGTCCCTTTTTTCCCAATGAGAAAATTGTGGAAGATTATTAGCCTATTTTATTATTGTAGGCTAAAATGGGTGATATTTAAGAATAATTTAGGGCAAGTCCTTATTCACATAAGCACTATTCATGTGTTACTATTTGTTATCACTATTCATGGTGATGTGGAATGCGATGCAGTGGATGATGTAATATATGAGGTGGCTGGTGGATGATGTGGCATGGCCCAAAGAGGATATCTTATGGAATCTAGTGCAAAATCACATGTCTACCCTTTGGGATGAGGACAATAGATGAAAAGTTGGATCACAACTCTAGGATATAATTTTATTTTTCCATTTGAAGTCCTTTTGAATAGGTTGAAAGGTGTTGGGATAACACATGGGATAGTGGGGCATCAAATCAATATTCTTGATTAAAGTGGGGAATAAATTGGAAAAAGATTCCCATTAATTTTGGAATCACATAGAAGGTGGGAGATAAAGACAAAATAAAAGGTCATCATGTGATCCACTTTTGACCATTATCACATGGGGACAAGTATATTTATATTTTTCACATGTATGAGTGAGGAGGACATTTTGGATTTATTTGAAAAATGGTGAAAAGGAGAATATTCTCTCTTGACCCTTGTACATAGGGTCATATACCCAATAGTAACTCTTTTGGCCCACATGGATATGGGGCACATATATTTATCTCTCCTCATGTTCTTTCTATTAAGTTATGGAGCTAAAAGCTTCACTGTTATGCAAATGTGGAGGTTGTTGGGCTTAGCCAGTAACTGGCATTGGTAGTATCACCAACATCGGTTAGGTGTGGATTAGATCCGACCGATGTCAGTCAGAGATTGGTTGACATCGGTCATATGTAGACTGATAGCAATCAGCGTTGGTCACCTATGTGTGTGCGTTTGCATGCATTTCCAGAATTAGATTTATTCTAATTTTAGGAGGACAAAGTGTTTGCATGTAAAGACTAATTTTAGTCTTGAGTCAGTGTTTCTAATTATTGTATGCCTTGGATCCTATTTAACAGACCCATGGGGCAGTATTATAATTAAGCAAGCAAGGTCAATTAGATCTACAAGGTGCAAGATCAAGAAGATTAGCTGAAGCAAGGGAATAACAACTCAGTTATTGAGTTGATTGTAATTGATTGAGAGAGAGAACTCTTGAGAGAAATAATTTACACCCATGAGGTGTGGGAAGAGTGAGATTTCTTCATTGTATTCTGGAAGAGTTTAATACAAGATTGGTTGTTTCTTGTATCTCCTATTATTTTCTATTTCTGATTTCTATTTACTTATTACTTCTGGTTCAATTTCGTGTTTAGTTGCTTATACAAAAGTAATAAATTATACTCCAAGTTCCTAACAGCTGGTATCAGAGCTAGGATCACTAACAAGTGGTAGAGCGGGTTAGTGTTTGTTAATTATAGATTCACTCACAGGGGTTTCTATTTGAGTGGGAGCAAAGCAATGGCAGAAGAAAGTAAACTAAGAATGGAGAAATTTAATGGCAAGAATTATCAATTATGGAGGATGCAGATAGAAGATTATCTATATCAGAAAGATCTATTTTTACCATTGGGTGGGGTTTCAAGTAAGCCCATAGATATGCAAGATGAAGAATGGAATGTTCTTGATAGAAAGGCTCTTGGATCTATAAGGTTGAGCCTGGCATCTTTTGTGATTTCTAATTTATCACAGGCAAAGAAAATGGTAGAGTTAATGGATATTATGGAAAACTTATATGAAAAACCCTCAGATTTGAATAAGGTATATCTTATGAAGCAATTATTTAGTTTGAAAATGTAGGAAGATGGATCTGTATATAGTCATCTTAATGATTTCCATGAAATTGCAAATCAGTTAAATTCAGTCAAAATAGTTTTTGATGATGAAATTAAGGCTCTCTTAATCTTATGCTCTTTACCTAAAAGTTGGCATAGCTTGGTAATGGTAGTTAGCAATACTGCATCTACTTCAAATATCTTGAAAGTTGATGATGTTGTTAGTGTAATCTTGAATGAAGAAATTTGTAGGAAAATCATAGGGGAAACATCAGGTAATGCTTTAAGTATTGAAAGTAGGGAAAGGCAAAGAGAGAAGAGCAAGCAAAGGAAATCAAGGTCAAAGATGAGAAGGAGATCCAAATCCATAAATGGAGGTATAATCTACCGGAATTGTGGAAAGAAAGGGCATGCAAAGAAATATTGTTGGTTGAAGGATAACAAAGAAAATCAGCAAGAAGGTAATAAGGAAGTAAATATTGCATGTATTGTTGCACAAGATGCTCTTATATTTTCTTTGGATAGTCAAGTAGAATCATGGGTTTTAGATTCTGGTGCTTCTTTCCATGCAACCCCAAATAGATAATTTTTCAATGATTATGTCAATGGATATTTTGGAAAAGTTTATTTAGGGGATGGTGAGCCTTGTCAAATTGTTGGAAAAGGAAAAGTACAGCTGAAATTACAGAATGGCAACACATGGGTGATGAAAGATGTCATGCATGTACCCATCTTGAAGAGGAATCTGATTTCTACAGCAAAGTTGGGTGATGAGGGTTGCACAATAACTCTCACAGTGGAATCTTGGAAAGTGTCCAAGGGTGCACTTGTATTAGCAAGAGGTAAGAGAGTAGGTACACTTTATCTATCTACTTGTGTTACTGATTATTCTCCTTCTATTTTATCTACTTCAGATGTAGATGCAAAGATGTGGCACTATAGGCTTGGTCACATGAGTGAGAAGGGAATGAATGTTCTTAAGTCAAAAGGTAATCTTTCAGATTTGAAAAGCATAGATCTAGATTTCTATGAGCATTGTATTTTTGGGAAATAAAAGAAAGTGAGGTTTCTCAAGACTGGGTCAACAAAGAAGAAGCACAAGTTGGAGCTTGTTCACACAGACGTGTGGGGACTAGCTCAGGTAGCTTCTATTGGAGGATCACAGTATTATGTTTCTTTCATTGATGATGCTACAAGAAAGGTATGGGTTTATTGCATAAAGAGAAAATCTGATGTTTTTGACACATTTAAGAAATGGAAAGCTTTGGTTGAGAATGAAACAGGTTTGAGATTGAAGTGCCTTAGATCTGATAGTGGTGGTGAGTAATGCAGCAATAAATTCAATAGTTACTATTCTATGAGTGGAATACGTAGGGAAAGGATGGTTCTAAGGACACCTCAATAAAATGGAGTTGCTAAAAGGATGAATAAAATAATAATGGAGCATGCACGGAGTATGAGGTTGCATGTTGGTTTGTCCTTAAAGTTTTGGGTAGAAGCTATAGATACTATGGTTTACCTGATTAATAAAGGACCTTCTACTGCTCTGGATGGTGGAATTCTAGAAGAGGCTTGGATAGGTAAAAAGGTAGATCTTTCATTTCTTAGAGTTTTTGGTTCTGAAGCTTTTGTGCATGTTGATAAAGAAAATAGAAAGAAGCTAGATGTTAAATCTATGTGGTACACTTTCATTGGTTATGGCTTTGGAGATTTCAGATTTCGATTGTGGAATTTAGAAACTAACAAAATTATTAGAAGCCGTGATGTAGTTTTCAATGAGAAGGTGATGTACAGTGATCAACTCAAAAGGCTAAATAATTTTGAGTAGGGCAATCTTGATTTGGATGAGGTAATGATCCAAAATGAGCTCACAGGTAAAAATCATCACTCACAAGAAAACACAGAGACCGACGTCGGTCAGGTAACCAATGTCAGTGGTCAAGCAAGAACTGATGTCAGTCAGACAGTAACTGACATCAGTCAAGTCAGTCAGGTGGAACTGACGTCAGTCAGGTGCAGACCAAGAGTTGATCGAGATCGGTCACTAACAGAGAATTTGGGTGGACAACAAGCTGTAAATGAGTTTCAAACACCCATGAGGAGGATTGAAAGGGTAGAATCCAAGAAACACTGGGAGCATGGCATGAATGAGGAAATTGATTCCTTGGAAAAGAACCAAATGTGGGATTTGGTTGAGTTTCCAGCCGGAAAGAAAGAACTAAAAAACAAATGGGTATACAGGTTAAAGAAAGGAGAGAATGGACAAATGAGACATAAGGCCAGGTTGGTAGTAAAGGGATTTGTACAAAAACTAGGTATTGGCTTTGGTGAAATATTTTCTCCTGTAGTAAAGATGACTTCTATTTGGACTGTATTGTCTTTAGTTGCTATTGAGGATTTGTATCTTGAGTAGCTTGATGTTAAGACAACATTTCTTCATGGAGATTTGGATGTAGAGATATATATGGATCAGCTAGAAGGTTTTGAGGTCAAAGGTAAGGAGAAATTTGTGTGCAGGTTAAAGAAAAGCTTATATGGTCTTAAGCAAGCTCCAAGACAGTGGTATTTAAGGTTTGACAAGTTTATGATAGAGCATGGCTTTAGTAAATGTCAATCTGACCATTGTGTTTATTTTAACAGATTGGATAATGGTAATTATATTATCCTGTTACTGTATGTAGATGATATGCTTATTATAGGTTCACACATGTAGGTAATTACTGAGCTAAATGTAAAATTAGCTCACACATTTGCCATGAAGGATTTAGGAGCAGCAAATAAAATCCTTGGCATGAGTATTAAGAGAGACAGAAAAAATCACAGGTTGATTTTGTCTCAAGAGGATTATGTGAATAAGGTGTTGGAGAGGTTCTATATGCATGATGCAAAATCGGTAAGCACACCTATGGCTAGACACTTCAAGTTGAGCAAATAATAGTGTCCTAAATCACATGATGAGGTTGAGTACATGAGCAAAGTTTTATATGCTTCAGTAGTTGGGAGCTTAATGTATGTAATGGTATGTACTAGACCTAATATTTCCCAAGCAGTGGGAGTTGTCAGCAAGTTTATGGCCAATCTAGGAAAGGAACATTAGAAAGTAGCTAGTTGATTCTCATATATCTGAGAGGGACCAGTAGCAAGTATTTATGCTATGCAGGGTCAAACACTTCTCTACATGGGTATGTAGATTTAGATATGGCAGGTGACTTAGATGGTAGGAGAAGCACCATAGGATATGTGTTCACTGTTGGTGGAATGGCAGTTAGCTAGATTTCAAAGTTACAGAAGGTTGTTGCCTTGTCTACTACAGAGGCAGAATACATTGCAGTCACAGAGGCTGGCAAAGATATGATATGGATGACACAGTTTGTGGAAAAGTTGGGAAAGGAGCAAGAGAGTCGCAGATTGTACAGTGATAGTCAAAGTGCAATTCATTTGGCAAATAATTCAGTCTTTCATTCAAGAACCAAACATATACAACTTAGGTACCTATTCATTAGACAGGTATTAGAGGATGGATAGTTGAAGCTGGAAAAGATCCATACAGATAAGAACCTTGCAGATATGTTAACAAAGCCAGTAATAAAGGAGAAGTTGAATCTTCATTCAACTTTTGTTGGTCTTCAAGATTGAACTTGAAGAGGGAGAAACAAGCTAGAGAAACAAGACAGAGGATGTTGCTATATAGGTACAGGTGCAGCTGTTTATCTCCAAGTGGGAGATTGTTAAGTTGTGGAGCTAAAAGCTTCACTGTTATGCAAATGTGGAGGTTGTTGGGCTTAGCCAATAACTGGCATCGGTAGTATCTCTAACATTAGTCAGGCGTGGATCAGATCTGACTAACATCAGTCAAGGATCAGCCGATATTGGTCATATGCAGACTGACAGCGACCGGCGTCGGTCACCTGTGTGTGTGCATTTGCATGCATTTCTAGAATTAGATTTGTTCTAATTTTAGGAGGACAGAGTGTTTGCATGTAAAGACTAATTTTAGTCTTGAGTTTGTGTTTCTAATTATTGTATGCCTTGGATCCTATTTAAGAGACCCATGGGGCAGTATTGTAATTAAGCAAGCAAGTAAGCAAGGTCAATTAGATTTTCAAGTTGCAAGATCAAGAAGATCAGCTGAAGCAAGGGAATAAAAACTCGGTTATTGAGTTGATTGTAATTGATTGAGAGAGAGAACTCTTGAGATAAATACTATACACCCAAGAGGTGTGGGAAGAGTGAGATTTCTTCATTGTATTCTGGAAGAGTTTAATACAAGATTGGTTGTTTCTTGTATCTCCTATTATTTATCGTTTCTAATTTCTAGTTACTTATTACTTATATTTTAATTCCATGTTTAGTTGCTTATACAAAAGTAATCAATTGTACTCCAAGTTCCTAACACCTTCTTTCTTCCCTTCCTCACTTATAAATTCTATATATTGAGAGCTCTTCCTTTGTAAAAATCATGTTGAATATTATAACCCCCCCATTTCAAAGTTTGAATCTATTTTCAACTTAGACTCTTCTAAGGATTAAAAACCTTGGAATGAATAAATATTTGAGGATGAAAACCCTCTAAGTTTTTTTTGTTTTGGTGGTGAGAGATCCTCCCTGGCTGGCTTTGGCGATTTTATACATTAACTACATTTGTGCTTCAAAAGAGATATTTTTAAAGTAAATTTTATGTAATTTATCTATTTTATATGCATTATTTAGTTATTTTATAATTCAATATTATCAGTGTAATCTCTTTTAGTGATAATATCATAGTTGGAGTATTTTTAGTTTGTAGTCTCTTGTTGTATAGTTGTGCTTATATATAAGCTAATATCTAAAAAAAATCAAAAAAATGTAGAAAATATCCTTAAGGCATATTATACAATGCACCTTGACTAGGTAGATATGAACCTTGGAGATATTCTTTTCAAGAGAGTCAAGTTACAATACAAGCCTAGAACATTGGTGCATGCCAAAATGTATGTCAACAAGGCTGATGTAGTTCTCCCTTTAGGGAATATCATATAGATATAAATATAAATTTTGATTAGAATTATTGACAAATGAATTCCTTAAAATACAATAAAATATTTTTTCTTGGCCAATGAATGTAATACTATAACAAAATTATAGTAGGGCTCTTTGCTAAATTGTTAATTGCTTTTGAAATTGAATTTTCTAGAGAATACTAGATAAAATAACTGAGGGTTTTAAGTGAGATACTTGATGTGATATTATAGGAGAATATTTGAATTAAATTTATAATAAACCTATTATTTCATGTGGTAAATCATTTAGGAATCATGTTGTTTAGAAATACTATCCCTTAGAGCACATAAGACAAGTCCACACTAGTCTAAAAGTGTAAAATGCATCCCTATCTACTTAGTGCATACTTGTCTAGAATGGACATAGGGTTCTAAAATTGGAATGAAAATTAAGTATATGTTGATTAGGGATGAATAGGAATAAATTGGGGAAGTATAAAATACACTCTCATTAATTTTAATCCTTTAAAATATTTCATATAGATAAATGGTATTGGAATTGTGAGTTGGACAAGTAAGGTAAAAATGTCAAGGACAAACATTATTAACCATTTATTGATTAAATTTAATGTCTAAATTCCTTCCCCCCATTATTATAGTGATGCACAAACTAATATATTAAATTAAATGTGATTCTTAAGTGTGTATACGCATTTTGTCTTTACCATGGAGATGTGCATACCCCCTTATCGAAGTGTTGAATTCAGAGTGGTCAATTATCAATTTGAGTAATCAATGTATATGATTTATTTGGAAATATATATGATCCAAAAGTTTTTTAATATGTGAAGAGATGGGAACCAAAAATAGGTTTGTTAAATTTCAACCAAAACATTGAACATCACTAAGATCTCATATGACCCACTTGTTGAACTGAAAGAGAAGAGTTGGGAACCAATACATGGATTGCTAAAGTGAAACCAAGATGTGGAGTGTCACTAAGCTTAAACAAGGTTCAATTAAAAAATATGAATCATATTGTTACATATGGATCTATATTTAAATTGTAAATGATTTAAACTTGATACTTAATTATTGCAAGGTAGTATCTTGTTCATGAGTGAATATCATGCCTTCCCACCCCCATACTATATAGAGTGAAAAATGTGATCTTTTTAAAACTATTTGAATAATTTTAACCATTTTTATTCATGTGTGTATGTGCTCAAGTAAATGTAATATTGGAGTGCATAAGTAAGTGAAATGCACCCATAATCTGATAATTATGATTTTTACACATTGTAAACTATCATATATTATAGTGTATTGCTTGTAAAATACCATTGTTATGCCTCGGGGACTTTTTAGATGAGGGAAATTTATTAAAAATAACTTATCTTAAAATAAAAATGTGAGAGAATTTGTGAAAGATAGATAAGCATGTAATAAAATTTTCAAATATTAAATTTGTATTAAAATATTATAGATTAATATTGAAGCACTTGATTTTTTAAAGTTTTGATATAGCATTGTAGTAATGGATGAAGCATGTAAAATTTATGATTATTGCATATGTATTTTAAACATAGTATGTTAAAAATTTAAATCACTAAAGCATATATATATATAGTATGTGCATGATGTGTATCATGACACCATAGATGCATAGTAGTGCATGATAAAACCCATGGGACCATAGAATCTAAATAGTAAATATGTAAGCAAAGTCACACAATTATCACGTAAGAAGGCCTAGAGGCCACATACAAGGGACATGTAAGATGTAGTACAGATTGTATAATTTTTACATAAATGTCACACATGGAACCCTAATTTTGAATACAAGGGACATGGAAATGTCACAAAATCATAGAAGGCCAAAGGACACATATACAAGACATGATTGTGCTATACAAGTAAGGTGTACATCAAACATACACAAGGCCAATGGATGCATAAAATAATCAAATAAGATTGAATCATATTATGAAGCTGAAATAAAAATATGATAGAAACATACCAAAAATGAAGCTATAGTAGGTTATGCATTTGTATCTATGTTTTAATTTAGTAAATATCATATTCGCCAACATATGTGAAGATAGAGTTAAAGACTAAAGCATGTATTTTTTATTTATATCTCAAAAGGGAAAATATGTTATGGATAAATACAACATGTAAGGTATTTGTACAAAATAAAGTGAATCCCCTAACTAATAAATGTATTTGTGTGAAATGATTGACCAACATTTAAATCCTATAAAATTATGCCTTAGCTTGAAACTTGACTAATATCTGAATGTGAATTATGTTCTATGTGAAAAAACTATGTAATAAGTCCTTGTGACTATGTTATATTTGAAAATAGAGAGTCAATATGAATAGGGACATGTTCGTAGTAGGGGATAGGTGCATAGTTTGTCATTGTCTTCTTGCTATGACTTTTTCCATAATTACTGTGTATAAAAATTTCCAATCATGAAATTTTTTACTATGTATGTAGACTTTTTTTCACTATGAAATTTGTCATATTTCACACTTAGATACCTTATGATAAGCATTATGTATTGAAAATATGCTATGTATTTAAATATAAATATAGATGACATAAGAAAATACATGGACAAACACATGAAAGGATGCCTACAAGTCATGATTTTTTATTTTTTACAAATATTATAATTTTTTTGATGTTTTTAGAATATATGAATGTTTTTTTATTTCTGCATACTCTAAAAGATAATCATGCAAATTGAAAATTTGACAAAGCTATGAAAATAAATAAGCATGATTTAAAAACTAGAAGATGGGGTCGGGTGGGGGGGGGGGGGGGGGGGGGGGATATTTGAATAACCCTCAAAAAGGTTTTGAAGCAAAGCATGGTTTGGAGGAAGGCATGTAAGATGCCCCCAATGTAAATGTAGTCTTTCAAATATGTTAATAATATCCATGTAAACTTATGTAAAAATAGGTACACATGAGCATGAAAGTACATATGAGAGTTTAGAGCATATGCCTAATAATAAAAAAAATGAGTTGCCATGAATGATATATTTATTGAAAACTTAGTAGGATGGTTATTTTGGGTTGTTCAAATGGGGTTGAAGAAAACAAAGGAGAATATGCCCCAAAATAAAAAAGATAAATCCAAGGGTTACAATAAGTGTGAATTGGGTGCAAAATAATAATCAATAAAAGATGAGTAACAAAGAAGCCATTTAAAATTAGGTACTAATCAAGGAATCTAATCAAATTCCTCTACCCAAATATAAGTGTTGGAGGGAATTACAAGAATGTGTCCAAAAAATGATCTCATCAACAAGATGCTCATATGTGTATCCAACCTCTTGATAAAAAGAACCAATCTTTTATTCCATAGAAGTAGTGCCAACTGTAGAAGTTTATGAATTTGAAGAAGAACCATATGTTATAAACGAACCTTCTAAATAATTTCTCATATACCAATCCAAATATGTATCCTGAGGATTCATGAGAGAAGAGGATGTAACAACCTATACCTATGTGGGAGTAGATATATTTCTTTTCTTTATCAAATTATCATGATCATGCTCATGTTAAATCATGTTATGCTCAAAAATATATGGAAAAAGTAAAATGTATTCATGCTCATTAGTAGGTAAAGAAACTAGAATTTCTAATGTTCATGAATAGATGTAAAAATTTATTTTTAAGTATACATTTTTGAATGTGAATTGTTATCTTGAATAGTAGTATAAACTAGTTCATTACCAATTTTCCCAATAACTATACCAACCAACTAGTTTATAATAGGATAAAAAACTATAGGTTTTGTTGATGGTTAAAATTGCACTTGTTTCTAATATCAACAATGGGAAGTTTCAAGATGTGGGACTTGCGGCTTGAAACAACCTCCAGATTTTTAAGAAGCTGGTCTCTTCTTTATATCAAGTGTATACTAGGAAAAGGGATAGGAATTTTAACAAAAACACAAATGCAAGAAAGAAAATCTAACTATGGTGATGCGCTTGAATGTAATTCGACCCTTAATCTGAGCAAAGTGAAACTATATGTAAGATTCAATTACATTTAAGAGCAAACAAGGCATGATCAATGTAAAAGATGGAAATAATAGAAATAGAGGCTCACAGCATAGACTGCTTTTGCAGTGATACAAAAAACATCAACAAAGGCACAGGGTTCAATATTCTTATTTGAATTCTCCAGTCACATAAGAGGCACAAAAACACGCACAATTAAATAAACCTTCCAACTCAAGAAAATAGAACAAAGGCAAATGATATTACCAATCACAGCTCTAGAAAGTCTAAAACTCTTGACAACACAGTCTAGACTACTTTTGCAATGACACAAAAAATATCAACAAAGGCACAAGATTCAATCCTCTTATTAATTCTCTAGTCACATAAGAGGCACATAAACATGCACAATTACATAAACCTTCCAACTCAAGAAAATAGAACAAAGGCAAATGATATTCCTAGTCACAACTCTAGAAAGTCTAAAACTCTTGAAAAATTATCTCAAAAAATTCTCTCTGGTATCTCCTTCTTATCTCTTCCTCTTTCTAGTGATCTCTGCACCTATATTTATAGCCTTGAATTCACTCTGGATTGTCTATCTATTCCCAATCTAACGGCCCAACTAAAATCTAACCAAACTGGAAGTGTCTAATAGAAGATATTTCTCAAATTCTGAAATGCTCTATCTTCTGGTAGTTCATTGGCTAAAACAGATCACAAGACGCTCCCTTCTTTTAAATGGAAGAGGACACTTGGCCAATTCCTTGAAAACCTTCTTATTACTAGAGAATGACACTTGGCATGTTCCGCAATACTTACCAAAGACACGTGGCACTTTCTGCATAACCTATACTTCTTTTGTATCTTTGCTTAGGAGTGTTCTGCCTTTGACACCTGTCGCAATCTGCTTCTTCGAAACTCTAACAACTTAAAAGAAAATAAGATCCACATCATTTCTTGCCCAAGCAATTTTAAAAGCAGCATAGGGACAGGTGGCGATTTATGCTTTCCTCATCAAAAGATACGTGGCAATCTCTGCTTTACTTAACTAGGGATATGTGGCAATCTCTACTGCTTTTAGTCACCTTTTGAGAAACATGTGGAAGGTGACATGTGATGGTATCCACATTGCTCTATTTATATTATAGAAACCATCGGGCCTCATTTCATATTTACATGGACAAAAAAACTTGGCAGCTTTTGCTTGCTTCAGAAACAAACCTGAGACCCACCACAGTCCTTGTTATATCTATGAAACAAAATGAAGGTAATTTAGATCTTGACACATGGTGGCTTCCACTCTCTTCAACTGGGATACATGTCATCTTTCATTATTTTTTATAAAAGCAAATTTAAATCTTCCACAATTACCACTTGGCACTTTCCACCTGATCTTGATACTTAGCTTCTTGAAACCTTTCACTAAAAAGAGATTTGAAAATCAGATGCCGATATGGAATGTGGATGCCAACACTTGTCACATACCATTGAGTTGTTATGAGATACATGGCACATCCTGACCAACTTATAAAATTTATGAAAGGTGCCTCAGCCGTTGACACTTGGTAGCTTCTGCTTGATTTTGACACTTAGATAAAAATGAATCAAAATGATATCAAGCCCATGCTCTATTTCAAAACTTCACCGTCACGAACCAAATAATTTAGGGACAAAATTTTGTAGTGTGCAACTAAAAATCAAAATGAAATGTAGAGTATTTTTAGTCTATAGTTATTGGCGACCTCAAGGAATTTTGAGCCTGCTCAAAAAGAAAACACAACTCTCGCTAGATACAAAATTTAAAAATTATAGCTTCAACAATGTTGTTTGGTAGGTGGACCACTCATCATCAGATAACCCCTATTTATTCTATAATTCATTGAAGGCTAAATCAAGGTTAATAATTTCCATGTGTGAAAAAGTCTACAAAATTTGAACCGTAGCCTTCAATTTGAATTCGAGCTGGGAAACAAGAACCAAGATAGCTTCTACTTTAGGGATTGATGAATCATCCCTTAAATCCTAAAAAATTATCTAATCATTTTATTTGGCCAACAACAAATGTTCAATTTCATCGACCATTAGCACCATGTTATCATCAAGAAATGGAGAAGGAAGACCTAATTACACTAGATCTTCAATATGCTATTTCATTTCACTGATTCCTTCTTTCATGACATCTAGGAGCTCTCTGCAACTAATGGCTACCGAATTACAACTGAGAACCTCATTCACTCTCTTAGTAGTGACCATTCTATTCTCAATTCTTGTTGCTAACAATGTTACATCTGTTACATCATAAATTTTTTGTAGCAACATTTCAGAGTCCATTACTTTCCCAAAGACTGTAGCCAGAGTGTTTGTAATTGAATTCTCCACCTTTTCACACAATTTTTGTGCATTTAGTAGGAAGGTGAGAGAAGGCCTGACCTAAATAATCTCTAAGGAGATTCTTTTCCACGTGGATTCATAGAGCTCCTTCACTAGACTTAACACTCTAACATTCTTTGGCCTATTGGCTAGCTCCAATGTCAATTATGCTACTCTCTGTTGCTCAGCTTGAAATTGGGCTTGTATAGCCACAATATTATTCTGTTTGGCCAACAACTTTTGTTGCAATTGGGTAACCACAACAGGTGTTCCTCACATTTTTCTTGCAATGCTACCTTTTCATGCCTTAGGGTCATTACTGCATGCTTTACCTATGTTAGCCCTACTTTTAAGGAATCATTTTGGGCCTGAACTACTCGGTGAGTCTAAAGAGAAACAATATCTTACAACTATTTATTTAGATTCTCTATCTCATTGTCATTTTTATTAATCTCTAAGGTCAAACTATTATAATTTACCTTTTCATTGGCTATATCAGCCTCCATCTTCTATAGCCTCCTTAATGTCTTCAAGTAGTCTTCAACAACTATAGAATTGGATTCAGTTAGCAGCTCAATTTTGTCTTGTGGCCTGAAGAGGGACATGTCAATGGCCACTGCATTCATCGTGTAGTCTTTCGACTGCATCTGCTCGATTGGATTGATTACATTTGGTGACAAATGAGTCATCGTCAATTGCTATTAAATGGGGTCAAATTGTGACCATAGATGGGTCATAGCCAAAGCTTTATTTTCCTTGATCTTCTTTTTCTCTCTTCAGGCTTCCCTTGCCTTCCTAGCAGCATCTGCTTGGGTCTGGAAGGTAAAATGAGAGGCAATATGCCCACCCACAAAAAGATGTCCCTTTGGTAAACCATATTGAATAGCCAATTGATAGCTATGAACAATATAAGGGGAAATGTTTTTGGGAATAGAAGGGGAAAAGTGAAGTAACATTAAAGCTTGAGGTGGTATAAATGGGGCAAAGTGAAAAATGGAAATGACAGAGGTGGCAGGGGATGTCATCTAGCTAAATGGAGTCATCATGCCAATAGAAGAAGGAAGGGATTGAGAAGGAGAAGGAGGAATAATAATTACTTGAGGGGAAATTATAGTACTCGATAATTGGCATTGTGGAGAGTCTGCCTCCTCTTCTAAATCAAACTGAAACTGTACCCTCTTTCACTTCTTGGGTATCTCTTCTTTTGGCTGTGTTTCTTTTCCTACCGTTAGTGATGTTTGTGGAGAATTAGAAATTTCAATAATTGGTGTTGATGGGGAAGCTTTTGGTGGTGAAGACACCACACTCTTTTGCTTTTCCATAATGCTGAGAGATTGGAGCCAAACTGATATAGTTATTGTAGCTACAGTTTGCCCTGAGGCCTGTGACTCTTGGCTTGATCCTGCTCTGGCTTCTATCCCTACACCCAATGTTAGAAAATTACTTGTCTCTAAGCTAGATACAGGGGACAGATGGCACTCATCCCATTATTCTTCCCATCTCTTATATGTGTGCACATTCCTGAAAGAATGGGTTATTTGACAAATTTCTTGCCTATATTTCCAATAGGCCTCTATTTTCTCAACATCCCAATCTTTATTCTTAAGTGTCCTTCTTAAGCCAGAAATCATTCTGACTTTAGGATCATAATCCCTCTACTTAACATAGAATGTTTCCCATGGCCTATTTTGTGGAAGGGGCAAATCTATTAATTCAACATAAAATCTAGGAGTGTCTTCCCTAGGATTTCTTCTGTTCTCCCAAAAGGGGTGGCCTTCATGTGCAATTCTGGTTGCAACCCTATTAGTCCTTATTTAGGAAGCTATGAAACCATTTGGGTCATATACCCATTTTTCTTCTATTAGAAGGAAACCCAAAAAGGCTAGCTTTCTAAGCAACACAACTTTGGCATCTCTAGTTTCTAGTACCATGTTGTTTGTCATCCATGGAAGGTCATATATTTTTCTCTTCTTCTTCCCAGAGCCATATTCATTGTCGACTGTGGATACCTTCCTGGTGACCTTTAGGAATGCTAACCTAAGAGTCAAAATCTTAGCTAGCAATATTGGTTCCCCACAAAAACCATGGACTCTTATAATTGTATGGTGGGATCCAAAATAGAAATCACAAGGAATTGGGAAACTAGCCAGAAGGTTTGAAACACTTGGGAATAGTCTATTCATAACTAGTTTGGGGTTGAGGTGATAGAAAGTAGGGGTAACAAATAATTCCCATAATTCATATGGGTTACTAGTCTTTGAAAAAATATGTGTCCATGTAGACACAGGAATGACCCTTTGGGGATCAAAACTTGGGTCATACATATCAAGATACATATGTTGGGCAGAGAGGTTAGAGTTCTAAAATAACATGAGGTGAAACAAATAAGAAGAGTACCTGAAAACACCTTTTGATTTAAACTGGGTCAATTGTTCCACCATTGAGAAAGCAATTTGTTTAGAAAAGTCAAGCCTATACTCCTGAGTTTTGTCAATGGTCTTCAGCCTAAAGAGGATAGCCATTTTGTTCTCCATAAACTACCATATCGTATTTCATGCCAAAGATGAAAGCCATCATAGATAGTGTGTCTTGTCTAGCTTGTGCGAATTGGGCTCTTGCTGTAGGGAGTGTAGGCATAGTAGTGTCATCATCACCCATTTGTAATTTGGATCTCAAGAACCTCAACTGAGTATTTATGTTTGCCCACGTTCTTTGTATTTTAGCAATAGTGGGAAACATAGCTATACTATCATGATACAAGGCTAACATGTCTCTGATAGCCTACGGTGTGATTTGCATCGAGAATGGACCCTATTGAATGGTGCCTGAAGGTGCATGTAACAAGTCTGCGCATAATTCAACCAAGTCAGGACATGGATGTATAGCTGGGACAATGAATTGTGCCAATTGTGAAGTCCATATCCTCATGGAAAATGTCTCATATTGCCCTACTCTGGCCCTCTGTAGACACCTTTGATGTGCCTCTTCTCTAAGAGTTTTGCTACTAGCCCTCTGAAGAATTGGGTCCATGACTCCATCTGCATAATATTTTATCTTTACTGGGTCACTTGCTTGACCAACTTTAGGGATTCTAGTCTATGGATAGGTCTTTAATGGTTATGCGGGAGCTAAATCATATGACTTGCTCGCAAGAAACTTGTCAAGGGATTCATACATCCTAGCTCCTTGTTGTGAATATTGCACTCATTCCATCTCTATATCTTTTTTGTGATAACTAGTATGAACTTTCTCAAAACAAAAACATTTTTGCTGAAGCAAGTTTACTAGGCACTAAAAATGCAAGTAGTAGGATATTTTTTGATAGATGCAGGAATGTTTGAGAACTTGTAAGCTTTAACTCTTGCTAAGAGGTATTTATTGACCTATCAAGTCTTAAAATGGCATTAAACTCAAATAACCGTTAGCAAATCTTACTCAATATTTATGAGACAACAAGGCAAACACGTTATGCAAGTGGCAGCACAAGGTACCTTAGGGATTTCTAAAGATCTGGGAGACATTCAATGTATTGAGAAATTTTGAAAATTTTGAAAAATTCTAAGCTGTCGACTACGTGTTCAAAGAACACTTATTTAAAAAAAAGTGAGAAAACAAAAATAGGAAAACAAAACAATACAGAAAGGGGAAACTATCTAACTATAATACATAGTATCTTTATCTCCCTATTGGATCAAAAGAAGAATTTCTAAAGTCTCCTTTATGACAAGCTGGCTTATGTTGCCGGACAAGTGGTTGAATTGGATGTAGCTTTGGTGACTTGCTTTCTTTGTATGCCACATTAATTGGCCTACATTTGAGTGAGTCTGAGTCAAAACTACTTCCAACATATATAAACTCTTCTTATTCTTGGAAGATTTTCAAATGTTAGTTATTGATACTGGCATATCTTATCAAGAAATTAATGACTATTTGCTCATCAATAGAAGCCCTTTGATATATATCATTTATTGACTTATCTCCTTCTGCCTCAAAATTAGGTTCTATTGCATGATCATCCTCTTTAATGACTTCAAAATTATCAATCTCTCGAAAGGATAATTCTGAAAGTTTGCAATAATTTTGCATATGTAATTGAGTCTTAATGATGTCTTGTTCATCTACAACTAGCTCACAACCTCCTTGAAAAATAGTATAACCTGACTCGATGATTTCAAACAAGTCATTCAAATCATGATCAAGGAAATGTCCATGCTCCTCCACATTATCTTTCAAAGTAAGAAGAAAGTCATAAATTATCTCTTCTTCATCAGAGATTAAGGCATACACTTGTGACTTCTCACTCTGAATATGGAATTCATGTTGAGAGACCCAAGGATTAATAGAAGAGGTATATTTTGACTTTTCTTCCCTTAAAACATTTGGGATTTTATGATCTTCCTCAAATATGACATAAGTTCCCAGACCCATGGAGTCATAATTTCCATATGGGTCACTTTGCATCATAGCCAATAAATGATCATTTTTCTCTTCTTGATCATGTTCAGTCCATTTAGCTAACTCCTCAACAAAAACCCTTTTTTCTTTATTCATCATAGCATGGGCTGCCTCTAACTTTGTAATTAGTTCATTGGTGATATGATCCTTATATAATGGCTCAAATAATATCTTCATCTTTGAACCATATTTGGTTCTTAAGATGAGGTGAGACCAATCAAGGGACATATATCCTCCTATCTTCGCTGTAAAGTCTCTTGATAAACATAAACCAAAAACAAGAGGTATATCTATCACTACTACATCTTGATTTACAATTATATTGGGACACGTATATAATTGTAATGGGAGTTGTTTAATTCTCCCTATTGTTTGTATTTCTTTACCATCTAGCTGCATGACTCCTTTAGTGAGTGGTTCATACTTTACTTCTAAGGCATCAGCTATCTGCTTAGGCATTACTGTGGTACTAGCCCCTAAATCAATCATTGCATTATGCAGTAGTTTCCTACCAACTATCAATATTAAATAAAAAGGATCCAATTTGGATTTGCTTACCTTTGCCGCATTATTCATGAGGGTTGTTGTCTATAGATGAACTGTGTCTTTGAGCTTTTCTTTTTTAGCAGATCCATCTTTGATAATAGTACATTTGGCCATTGCTTGGCCTTGTAGAGCTTCTTGTAGTAGTGTATTCTATTCAGGAATAGTCAATATATCCCATATTGATACTTGTGCTGGAGTCTTCTTCAATTGATCCACCACATTTATTGGTCCCAGAGTCTGAGTTCTTTGAAAATAAGGATATCTTTTTTTTCTTGAATTTGTGTAGGAATCACTTGATTCTACACTGGTTGAGGCATTTCTTGTCTGACAGCTGTGTTTCTTTGTCCTTGAAATGGAGGATTCTCCATGACTTGACTATTTACAACTTGAGGCTGTTCCATCATCCTTCTCTTTGATGTAGTATAATAATCAAATTGCACCACTGGTTTCTTAGAAGTGGAAGCTTCATTCAAGAAAACTAATTCTTCATCTTCAACCCATGAGAACAAGGCATGTTTTGTAGCTATTTTTTCCTCTTGCTGTAAAGACATCCCTTGCATCTGAGCCATTAAGACTGAATTTTTCATACCAAAAGACTGATAGGCCTGATTGTCATTGGAACTTGCAAACTATCCATCTATTCTTCTTTGCTCTACCAACTTTTGTTGTAGATTACCCATGGGACAATCTCTAGGTGTATGAGCATTATTGCTAGGGAAGCACTAGGAATTAGTGTTATCCACATAATTATTTTGCCCTAGAATAATTTCCCTATTTGAATTGGGAGGAATAGTTTGTGAGGGTGTAGGGACTGTAACTAATTGGTTTGCTGGCTGAGGGTTATTCTGCCTTGAAGGACCCTAGTATTGGTTTGGCTAAGATGAAAATCTATTTCCTTGATAGCCCTGATATTAGGGTTTAGTATAAGTATTCTACTATAATTTTATATTAATTAGCTCATTAGAAAATGTCCTCAAGATATTCTTGATATCATCCAGCTCGATGACTGTGCGGGGACAATTTCTTTAGCAGGTGGTTGAGGATATGTGTACATAGACACAAGTGGGGATATAGATTTAGGGGCTTCTTGAGGTAATTGTAAGGAAATATCTAGAAACATGGGCATGAGAGGCCTTAGAGGCAACTTTCTAGCATTTATCAAATTATTTTCAGCTCTGACTACATAGTCATAAGCCTCTGGCAGAGTCTGACCTCCAAGTGACTGAATCATAATAGATATGTCTAAATTTAAAGCCTTAAGATAGAAAACTATAGCCATACCTAGTAATGGTCTAGCTATAGTAGGGATTCTTTCCCAAGTCTTTTGAAATCTAGAATTGAAGTCAGTCATTGCTTCTTGTGGTGCCCTTTGGATGGTAATTAATTGCTATAATAAAGAAGACTTATCACCCTTCTCTTCAAATCTTTCAAAGAAAAGTTCTCTGAGCATATCCCATGTAGATATGGTATTTGGGGTCAAAGAATGATACCATTCTAGAGCCTTCCCTTTAAAATAAGTTGCTAATAATCTTATGGCCACATTTTGATGTGTGACAACATGTATAGCACAGACATCTGATACATCATGTAGATGTTCTTTAGGTGTTTTGCAGTCTTGCCCACTGAATTTGGGTAGAGTTTTCAGAGCATTCACTGGGATAGGGTCCCAAGTGTCTGGTGGTGTTGGGAGAATCAAAGGACTACCAGTGTTCCAACTTGTATAATTTCTTGGGGGTATAGGGGCTCCCATATTTGCTCTTGGTATTGGTATAAACTAGTTGACTCTTCTTCTTGGACTAGTTACCAAAGGTGGCAAAATAATACCTGAATTTACAATAGATTGTGAATTGGTTACTGGTTCATAGCTCTAACTCCTTGTAGCTCTCTGGTTCATACGTTCTTGAAAGAAACTTCAAGAAAGGTCCCATTGGGCATGCCAAAAACTGTTGATGGTTAAAATTGTGCTTGTTTTTAATATCAACAATGGGAAGTTTCAAGATGTGGGACTTGCGACTTGAAACAACCTCCAGATTTTTAAGAAGCTAGTCTCTTCTTTATATCAAGTGTATATTGGGAAAAGGGATAGGAATTTTAATAGAAACACAAATGCAAGAAAGAAAATCTAACTATGGCGATACACCTAAATGTAATTCAACCCTTAATTTGAGCACAGTGAAACTTTATGTAAGATTCAATTACATTTAAGAGCAAACAAGGCATGATCAATGTAAAAGATGGAAACAATAGAAATAGAGGCTCACAGCATAGACTGCTTTTGCAGTGATACAGAAAACATCAACAAAAGCACAGGGTTCAATATTCTTATTTGAATTCTCTAGTCACATAAGAGGCATAGAAACACACACAATTACATAAACCTTCCAACTCAAGAAAATAGAACAAAGACAAATGATATTACTAATCACAGCTCTAGAAAGTCTAAAACTCTTGACAACACAGTCTAGAATACTTTTTCAATGACACAAAAAATATCAACGAAGGCACAAGACTCAATCCTCTTATTAATTCTCTAGTCACATAAGAGGCACAAAAACATGCATAGTTACATAAACCTTCCAACTCAAGAAAATAGAACAAAGGCAAATGATATTCCAAGTCACAACTCTAGAAAGTCTAAAAATCTTGACAATTTCTCTCAAAAAATTCTCTCTGGTATCTCCTTCTTATCTCTTCCTCTTTCTGGTGATCTATGCACCTCTATTTATAGCCTTAGATTCACTCCAGATTGTCTACCTATTCCCAATCTAACGGCCCAACTGAAATCTAACCAAACTGGAAGTGTCTAATAGAAGATATTTCTTAGATTCTAAAATGCTCTATCTTTTGGTAGTTCATTGGCTGAAATAGATCACAAGACACTCCCTTCTTTTAAATGGAAGAGGAAACTTGGCCAATTCTTTGAAAACCTTCTTATTACCATATAACGACACTTGGCATGTTCCACAATACTTATCGAAGACACGCGGCACTTTCTGCGTAACTTATACTTATTTTGTATCTTTGCTTAGGAGTGTTCCACCTTTGACACTTGTCACAATCTGCTTCTTTGAAAATTTAACAACTTAAAAGAAAATAAGACCCACATCATTTCTTACCCAAGCAATTTTAAAAAGAGCATAGGGACAAGTGGCAATTTTTGCTTGCCTCATCAAAAGATACGTGACAATCTCCGCTTTACTTAACTAGGGATATGTGGCAATCTTCGCTTCTTTTAGTCACCTTTTGAGAAACCTGTGGAAGGTGACATGTGCTGGTATCCATGTCACTTTGTTTATATTATAGAAACCATCGAGCCTCATTTCATATTTAGATGGATAGCAACACTTGGCGACTTTTTCTTGCTTTAGAAATAAACATGAGACCCACCACAATCCTTGCTATATCTATGAAACAAAATGAAGGTAATTCAGATCTCGACACATGGTGGCTTCTGCTCTCTTTACCTGGGATACGTGGCATCTTCTGTCATTTTTTAGAAAAGCAAATTGAAACCTTCTGCGATTACCACTTGGCACTTTCTGCCTGATCTTGATACTTAGCTTGTTGAAACCTTCTGCTGAAAAGAGATTTGAAAAGTGAATGCCGATATGGAATGTAGATGCCAACACTTGTCACATTCCACTGAGTTGCTATGAGATACATGGCACGTCCTGACCAACTTATAAAATTTATGAAAGGTGCCTCAGCCGTTGACACTTGGTAGCTTTCGCTCAATTTTAACACTTAGACAAAAATGAATCAAAATGAAATCAAGCCCGCACTCTATTTAAAAACTTTGCCATCACAAACCAAAGTATGCAGGGACAAAATTTTCTAGTGTGCAACTAAAAATTAGAATGAAATGTAGAGTATTTTTACTCTACAGGTTCCATTGGATTACTATATTGAAATCTTGAAATTTTAACCACTTTATTAGCATGGATATACTTTAGACATTTTTGAAATAAATAATAAATTACTCTAGTTTTTTGTAACCAAAGTCTTCATAGTAACATATCAAAGAAAAATGTGCTTGATAGCATGATAAAATAAGTGGGTAATGTGAGGGGTCCCACTTGAAAAGGAAATGTAATGTGTCTAATAGTTTCTTGTGTATGGCCATCAAATGTCTCACAAATTTATATATATGTTATATATCCTTTTTTTATAGACAAGATAATGTAAAAATGTTATAATGCACACATTTTCACTTGATCTATTGTCTATCATAAATATTTTAATAGGTTTCAAGCCAATATATGCTCTAATGAATAATTCATGTCTATAAAATTCATCATAGATAATTTTATAATCACCAAATGTGATATATGGATGAGATGCTAATGTGCTTGTAACTTTACCAATAATGCTATCAAGGGAATGTCCATATGAATGTTGACATAGTGGATTGCACCCTGGGTAGGAGGTTGAGCTCCTGCCTTCCACACGTCAAAATGGCAACTCCCCTCTTGCTTGTGGGACCAGCGAAGCTGGAGGGGAGAGTCTCTAGATAAGGGCTAGCTCCCTTTGATGTATCTTTTAGGCCCTAGATTTCTACTGCTAATAAATAAAATGAAAAAAAGGGGGGATGAAAATGGAGAAAGATGCTGAAATAGAACCTAAACCTAAACTAAAAGGTGATACACTAAGAAAGATGACCCACCCAGTCCAAATATATACTTTTCACCAAGAAGTTCCCATACACTTCATTTGATATGAGAAATCTTTTTGCATCAGTGATATAGGGGTTCATGGAAATATAGGGAGGAAGAAACTACCAGAGGCATCCTCAGACACACTTATGGCATCCTATTTACAGGCACCTGCACTCCTCTAGGGACACTTCTGGCAAACCTGCAAAAGAGAAACACATAATGCACTAGACATGCTGAAATCACCCTGCAAAAGCATAAAGAAAATGACTTCACATAGAACAAATGCATATACACATACAAAAGTGCAAGCTCAAATAGAGGTAAAAATGCTAAGTCTGCATTCAAGGTAAAATTTGGCATAGTTCTACCTTACAAGCTCGAGAGATTTTTGGGCAGAGTTTTGCCTTAAGGCTGAGAGATGGATCTTTCTCAAATGAGAATATTTACAATATATACAAAAAGAAAAGAACTTGGCCCTTTTTGGATAAGACTTTGGCACTCTTGACAAGCTGGCCCATGTGCATTCTGAGCCTTGGGAAGAGGGAGCCATTTGATTGTCAGCTCCTGCTTTGACTTTGGCATTCCAACATTAATGCAAAAGCATGGCTGCACCTCTTTTATGTGAATAGAATACTCCCTTCAAGGCATTTATGTAGCTTGTCTACTTATAAATGCAAACTAGAGAAAACAAGCTATGCCACTTACTATTTACACTGTTTAGTGACCACTTAGAAAGCGCTATTCCAACTACTGGAATAAATCCCTAAGTTGACACCTCCTCTCACCACTTGGACTATCTTGTCTTTTCCTTGCCTTGTCTCATCTTAGTTTTGTCTCTTTCTGGCTCTTTTGGCCCTCGGGGCTATCTTCTGGCAGGTCACTATGTTCCTTGGGCTCTGTTATGGTTGGCACTCAAGTATTTAGAAAAACAAACAGCTACTTCACTGCCTTGAATTTGACGTCCTCGGGCCCATCACTACTTTTGACTTTCTTTGGCTTTCTTGCTTCAGCCTTTTGCCCATGGGCTTTTTTTGCAGACTTTTTCCCCGTGGGCTTTTTCTCATGGACAAAAAGTCTGCAAGAATTGCCTTGTCACTTTTTTGGAGTTCTTCCCTGGGCTTTTCTGGGCTCGCGACTTCCTTTCTGAATTTCTTTAGATTTTTTGTCTGAAGGAATTCCTTCAGACAAAAAGTTTGAAGAAATTATTTTTCTTGCCTTGGTCTTTCTACATGTTTTGAATTCCTTCGACTGCCTTTAAAGTGCCCTTCCAAATTATTTCAGACTTTTTGTCTGAAGGAATTCTTTCAGACAAATTTTTTGAAGGAATTATGCCTTTGCCTTAACAAAATTATGAAAGAACTTACCTTTGCAGCTTTCTCTTTGTGGCCTCTTCGAAAGTGTTCCCTACCCTCTGCAAGGGCTCTTAAACCTAGAACTACCATCCACAAGGGCACTTGTCCTTCGAGAGACTTGAAATTTTGATTGAACTACTCCTTTGAACCAACCGTTGAACTAATTGATTGAACCAGTTCAATGGTTCAAATGGTTGTTGAACCAAGGCATGAACCAAGCTTTGAACTGAGAGTTGAACCAAGCTCGTTGAACTGACCTATTGAACCAAGCTAATGAACCCTTTGATTGAACCAAAAGCTATTAAACCATTTGATGAATTGATTGAGTGAACCAAAGCATTGAATCAAGCTGACAAACCATTTGATTGAACCAAGCTGATGAACTTTGTCATTGAACTGAAGCATTGAACCAAGGCATTAAACCAAAACATTCAACCAGTTCAATGGTTCAATGATTTAAAGATGCTAACTTTCCTTGTGAATTTTTTTAGACAAGAGTCCAAAGAAGCTTTGTAAAACCTTGCACTCTTTGAACTAGTTCTTCATCTACCGAAAGACTGCACCTGCAGAGTTCATAGAAGTCCATGTGGAGTCTATAGAAATGGACCTATAAAGTCCATAGGAAACTTCACTGTTGAGTCTGTAGAAATCCAAGCTCTATAGAGTCCATAGAAATGGACCTATAAAGTTTGTAGAAAACCTGTAGAGTCTATAGAAATTTGCAAGATTCATGTAAAATCAAAAGTACTGGCTTAGAGCAGCATAAAAAAAAGGGGGATCAATTTTTGACTTGTTGGGCCAAAAATGGTCAACAAATTGGTGACTCCCAGGGGAAGAATGCCTGATATGCTTAGAGACCAGTTGCCTTTAAGTCTATTGGGCATGGAGTCAGAATGTAGCTTTGAAGAAAGGTTAACAACAACCCCAAAAGATCCAAGAATCAATCATGAGCCTTTACCCCACACACAAAGGAATACACACACAAGGATAAAAACACTACTAACATGTGCAAACTACACTTAGGGAAAACAAGGAAAAAAATTGAAAGCAAACTACCATATACAGCTAACCAGGTAGATTTTCCTCCCTCTTGGATTAAAGGGGAAACTTCTTAAGTCCCCTCCCTGGCAAGGAAACTTATGGTGCCAGACAAGTGGCTAAATGAAAAGGAGATTTGGTGACTTGCTCCTCTTTCCTACCACCTTGATTGGCCTACATCCGAGTGGAACAAAATCAAACTTGCTTCCAACATACATGTATTCTTCTTATTCCTAAAAGCTTGTTGAATGGTAGTCCTTCATGCTGGTGCATATCACCAAGAAATATATGGCTACTGGCTCATCACCATAAGCCCTTTGTAGTGCATGGTCCCTTTGCAATACATCATGAATTGGCTCATCTCCTTTTGCCTCACTGAAGACCCTATCAAACTCATCTTCTACTTCCTCTTGGCCTCCTTGAAGAAGGGTGACTGTTGTGATGTCTGAAATGGAATCACAAAATGATTACTCATCCCATAGAACATCACCTCTTTGTTTAAAACTCCCTTCTTCAAGATTTTCCTCAAGAGAGACTAGCCTCTCTTTTTCCTTATCAAAGATCAAGGTCTCTAGATGTTCAAAGGCATCCTCCTGATCCTCCTCCTTCTCAAGCTCCATGGCATAATCATCCTCCTCATTGAAACAACAAGGAAGTTCATCAAACAAAGGGGAAGAGAGCTCACCATGCTTGCATTCCTCTTCGTATTACTAGAACATTTACATGTATGCGTGACCTGAGTCTTCTCCATTGCTGATGATGTCTTCACAAGGAGCATCGATGATGATTTATTCTTCATTGTCACTCATGATAGCGTCTTGGAGAGCTGCAAATTGGATCTTCTCTTCCTCACTCGCCTCCCACAAAATAGGTTCCTCTTTGAGAAGGGGTGAAGTGAAAAAACCATGTGGAAGAGGAGGCAGTCCTTGAGCTAGAATCAAATGATTCCCCTCCTTCCATTTGGTCGGAACTTGATCAATATCAGGTGTGGCTTGATAGTTCTCTTGGAGGTGTGTAGATGGGGTGGTTCAGACATGGAATGTGACATTGGGTCTGAACCATCCATCACACATTGGCTGAGGAATCTCTCTCTAGATTCCAACTCTACAATTCTTCTAGCTATATCCTCTTAGAAGAGTCTTTCTTGGAGGTTAATAACATCATCATGAGTAAGAAAAACCTCATCTTCTTCAAAGTTTTGAGAAAAACCTTTCTTTTCCTCCTTTCTACCCCATGATTCTACTATTTGCTTCCAGTTTAGGATCTCAGAATTGGAATTTTGCTCCTGTGAACAGGCAGCAACTTTTTTTTCTCCAAGGTCCTAGGGATCCTCTACAAGGTCTGAAAGTTCCATCTCACTTTCACGAAGCAGTCTCACCTTAGCCTCTAATTCCTTAATTTGCTTAGCTAGATTACCCTGAAAGAGTCTTTCTTAGAGGTCACCAGCATCATCATGATGAGTAGGAGAAATTTTGAGAGAGATGTGTTGGTTCATAATGTTCCCCCCAAAGTAAGATTCACAATCTAAGGAATTTAGAAGGTTCATCTCCATGGGAGGTTGTTCTAGTTCCCTTTGATGCTTGAAGGCTAGGCATACGAGGTCAAGAGTAGGGTTGATTGATGCATTAGATGAGCTAAAATGAGCAAGTGCTATCTGATAGAAAAGATTTGGTGCATAAGAGGGGGATTTATTTAGAATAGGAGGGGGTACACAAGGCTAAGTGCCTTGAATGAATGGACTCTTCCATATTTCTACCTCCTCCTCCATTGATTGCAAGGCTTGAGCTTGCTTGAATAAACACTCCTCTTTATACATCAGCGCCTATTGATATCCATACTACTCATCCAGTCTGTGAATTTCCATTACCTGCCTCTCAAACTCTAATGCCACCTCCCTTATCATTAAAGGAAAACTAGGAGGGCTACTTGAGGTGATTCCCTAAACATTTTGAGCTTTATCAAAGATATATGAAGGAATACAAGGCCCATGATGTTGGGCAAAGGAATTATACATATAAAAAATAAGATTTTCTTGATGGCACCTGGACTGCTTAACCAACTGATTCAACTCAGAGTCACCATTGGTGTTGATGCAAAAGCCTCCAAAGGCTAGTTGGTTGAAGAACACACCAAACATTCTTCAACTCTTTGGACACAACTTGTCCTAGTTGGTCCCACCGAGCGTGCCAAAAACTATTGACACAGTGGATTACACCTTGGAGGCCAACCTCCTACCTTCCACACGTCAAAATGGAAACTCCCCTCTCACTTGTGGGATGGCAAAGCTAGAGGGGAGAGTCTCTAGATAAGGGCTAGCTCCCTTTGATGTATCTTTTAGGCCCTATATTTCTACTACTAACAAATAAAATGAAAAAAGGGGGGGATGAAAAGGAAGAAAGATGTTGAAACATAACCTAAACCTAAACTAAAAGGTGATACACCAAAAAAGATGACCCACCCAGTCTAAATATACACTTTTCACTAAGAAGAAGCACCCATACACTTTATTTGATATGAGAAATCTTTCTGCATCAGTGAGCTAGGGGTCTGTGGAAATACAGGGAGGAAGAAACTACCAGAGGCATCCTCAGACACACTTATGGTAGCCTATTTATAGGCACCTACACTCCTCTAGGGACACTTCTGGCAAACCTGCAAAAGAGAAACTCACAATGCACTAGACATGCTAAAATCACCCTGTGAAAGCATAAATAAAATGACTTCACATAGAACAAAGGCATAGACACATACAAAAGTGCAAGCTCAAATAGAGATAAAAATGCTAAGTCCTGATTCAAGGTAAAATCTGGCAAAGTTATACCTTACAAGCCTGAGAGATTTTTAGGCAAAGTTTTGCATTAAGGCTGAGAGATGAATCTTTATCGAATGAGAATTTTTACAATATATAGAAAGAGAAAAGAACTTGGCCCTTTCTGGAAAAGACTTTGGTGCTCTTGACAAACTGGCCCATGTGCATTCTGAGCCTTGGGAAGAGGGAGCCATTTGATTTTCAGCTTTTGATTTGACTTTAGCATTCTAATTTTAATGTGAAAGCATGGCCACACCTCTTTTCTATGAACAAACTACTCCCTTTAAGGCATTTTCATAGCTTGCCTACTTATAAATGCATAATTGGAGAAAACAAGCTGCACCGCTTACTATTTGTGCCATTTGGTGACCACCTAGCAAGTGTTTTTCCAACTATAGGAATAAATCCCTAAGTTGACACCTCCTCTCACCACTTGGACTATCTTGTCTTTTCCTTGCCTTGTCTCATCCTAGTTTTGTCTCTTTCTGGCTCCTTCAGCCCTCGGGGCTATCTTCTAGCAAGTCAATGCATTCCTTGGGCTCTTTTCTAGTTGGCACTCAAGTATTTTTTTAAAAAAGGCTACTTTACCACCTTGGATTTGATGTCCTCGAGCCTGTCACTGCTTTTGACTTTCTTCAACTTTCTTGCTTCGGCCTTTTCCCCACAGGCTTTTTCTATAGACTTTTTCCCCGTGAGCTTTTTCCCACAGACAAAAATTCCACAAGAATTGCCTTGTCACTTTTTTGGAGTTCTTCCCCAGGCTTTTCTGGGCTCATGGATTCCTTTCCAAATTTCTTTAGACTTTTTGTCTGAAGGAATTCCTTCGAACAAAAAGTCTAAAGAAATTATTTTTCTTTCCTTGGTCTTTCTGTGCATTTTGAATTCCTTCGACTGCCTTTAAAGTGCCCTTCTGAATTCCTTCAAAATTTTTGTCTAAAGGAATTCCTTCAGATAAAAAGTCCAAAGGAATTATGCCTTTACCTTAACAAAATTATAAAATAACTTAACTTTGCAGCTTTCTCTTTGTGGCCTCTTCAAAAGTCTTCCCTACCCTCTGTAAGGGCTCTTGATCCCAAAACTACCCTCTGCAAAGGCACTTGTCCTTCGGGAGACTTGAACTTTTGATTAAACCACTCTTTTGAACCAACCGTTGAACCAATTGATTGAACCAGTTCAGTGGTTCAAATAGTTGTTGAACCAAGACATGAGCCAAGCTTTGAATCGAGTGTTGAACCAAGCTCATTTAATTGATTGATTGAACCAAGCTTTGAACCAAGCCGATGAACCCTTTGATTGAACCAAAAGCTGTTGAACTATTTGATGAACTGATTGAGTGAACTGAAGCATTGAATCAAGCTGACAAACCATTTGATTGAACTAAGCCAATGAACTTTATCATTGAATTGAAGCATTGAACCAAGGTATTGAACCAAGCATTGAACCGGTTCAATGGTTTAACGGTTCAAAGATGCTAACTTTCGTTGTGAATTTCTTCAAACAAGAGTCCAAAGAAGCTTTTGTAAAACCTTGCACTCTTCGAACTAGTTTTTCATCTACTGAAAGACTGCACCTATAGATTTCATAGAAGTCCCTATGGAGTCCGTATAAATGGACCTGTAGAGTTTGTAGAAAACTTCACTACTGAGTCCATAGAAATCTAAGCTCTATAGAGTCCATAGAAATGGACCTGCAGAGTCCGTAGAAAATCTGCAGAGTCTATAGAAAACTTGCAGAGTTTGTATAAATTTGCAAGACTCATGTAAAATCAAAAGTACTAGCTCTAAATAGCATAAAAAAAAGGGGGACCGATTTTTGACCTGTTGGGCCAAAAATGGTCAACAATGAATATGGAGGATGAGATGCTAACATGCTTATAACTTTGTTTTTTTATCTTGTGCCCCATGAAAATGATCTTGATATATATTTTTTATTTTTCATTCTCATTTTCTTGTGGCCTAATCTCTTCAATAGTTATACTAATGTCAATAATGTTCTCATCAATGAGATCTTGAATTTTGTGCTTAAACTTCATACATATATTAGTGGAATGTCCCGTAAATATATGATATTAGAAATTTAATTTCCATTATATATTTTATATTTAGGTCTAGATAAATCTTTTCCAATGGTTTAGGAAGGGTGATAAGATTACATTCAATGAGATTTTGTAGTAGTACATGAGGAGGTGAAGGTAGTTTTAGAAATTGCCTCCTTAGTGGAGATTGTAATTGGATTTTTTTTTTGTGATTGTTATATAACATTAAATATATATTTAGAATCATTTTTACTTTCATTGGGTTTGATAATATAATTGGGCTTGCCTTGAATCTTCATAGTAGATGTAGAAGGAACATTATAGTTATACTTAATCTTGTTTAATGTAACCAATTTGACTCACATTCCTTAACTATATTACATAGATCATAAAATCATTTAAATTTATCAAACATGATATAATTTTGAAGAGGATTAGGTAAGATTTGAGTTAAAAGTATTGAAACTCATTATTTTACATTTTGGTAATCATAATTTTATATGTTAATACATACTCACCAAGTATCTCATTTGGACCTTGTTTGATCTTTGCAATTTTAGAACACGATAATTTATCCTCAATATTTATATAAAAATGTTTGAAAAATTATTTTACAAAGGGATATTTTTTTTTTGGAACCAAAACCACTGAGAGAGGAGGGAATCATTGTGTAAACATTTCATTCAATTCCGTTGATCATTCTTTAACCATTTAAACTAACATAAAGATAGAGTAGTGCATAAAAGATCAATCACATAAGAAATAATTAAGACATCAACACATGAATTCCATATCTATGTGTGAAAACCTCATGGGTAATAAAACCCAATGTTACACCACTCTGAGTATTATCCTATAAGCAATGAAATAACATTTAGTGAGGCACCAACCACTCACTAGTTAGGCACCAACCCAACTAGTCCTTTAGAAAGCTCCAAAATGTAAGGAGGGTCCAACCCCATAAGTGACTTGGAACCAAAAAATCTGATTAAATTACACTTTTCAAATATCTGACTTGTAAGGTAACTCCAACTCCGTCTTGACCAAGCATCAACCTAGCCAAGGTAAGCTTAATCACCTCAAGACACCTTGTTTTTCTCTTAATTGATGGTGATCTCTTCTTCAACTCTCTCTCTTATCTATATTATAATCCAATCACTATAATATACCTATAACACACATATGATGAATATTTTGATGGTTTCTCACCTCATTTATCTCTCCTTAGCCTTCTACCCCTCTCAAACAACCTTCTAGGCACACTCACTCAACATGCTTCTTCTTGGCTCATTAGGTCAATTGACCTTGTAAACCACATACATAAAATATATTATATAATAATCATGGTATATATATTATTATGGGCATAAATTACCTACTTATACCCCTCCAAGATCTCTTTCCTTTGCTTATACTCACATCTCTCTAACTAGTTCAAATAAGCCAATTAGGCCCTGCTTATATACTCAACACTTACTCTTATTCATCTTGGTTAGAAAATAAAATTACCACACTTTTTTTAACCTTGTATTATACCCAAAATTTTTTTACTTAAGTGATACAACCACTCCATATTTTGTTCATACTCCTTAAGATAAAAAACATCCATTAGGCTTAAAGGAGACCTAATGTAATTAGGTCTGTCTTAAGCACATTTTATATTTGAGTAAATTAGACCAATTTGATCCTCATAAAATTATTTAAAAACTTGAAAAAAATCTTAAATATACCCATTATTACATCCATTTAGGTACACACCACATTTACATCTAATTCACCACTTGAACCATGCTAATAGGCCTACTCATAATTAGGCCTTCTCACTGCCTAAAAGTTTGTCTCACAAAACAAAAGTATAAAATAAAATTTTCCAAACAAAAATATGATAAAATAAAATTAAAATATTCTCCATGACCTGATGATCACCAAAATTTCCATTATACACCTTCAATCAAGCTCCAATCACATAAAAACACTTCTACAATAGGCTCACTCAAAACTATGTACAAACTTAAAAACACAACCAAATGCTTTTGAATTTTTACTCTTGAACAAGGAAAAAAAAAGAATATAAAAGAATTATCATGAATCTTTGATAGCTCCTCAACATATTCAAATGAATTATATTCTTCAACTCTGTGTAAAACACCCCAAACTCATCTTTACAATATGACCACTCAGAATGGTCATTCTGCTTCAAAACATAGTCATGTAGAAGTTCATATTTAGTACATGAAAGGAAATTTTAATGAATTATAATCCATATTAGTATATCCTATATGAAATTATTTAAACCTTTGATGATATGTCATATGTTTTTATATCAAGCATTGGTCTTACAGACCAATTTCTCAAGCCTCTCTCTCACTGTCTTAACACATCCATACAAGCCATTTTGGATTTTAGATATCCACCACTTAAATTGATTCAAAAAATTACATAAAAAATGAATATATCAAATATATAATAAAAAACATAAACAAGTTCATTGGATACATTGTCTTTTATCACATGGTCTCACATTCTTCACTTCACTTGGCAAACTTGGAACAGTAAAAGTGCCTTAAGAGCCAGTCATGGTGAACATGACCTATCACACCTGTAGGATAACTTACAAAATATTACAATGAATTTTTATTATCCTCATACATATTTATCTCAACTCTAATTACAAATATATAGAGGTCAAATGATAAATATAGAATAAATTGATCAAAATTTGAACCTCACTCTTTCACTGTCTTCACTCACATAGACAAGTCACTTTGAGAACACTTTATTGTATGTATATGAGAATATTAAAACCTTATAAACTAATGGACATGATTTATAGGTCTTATAAAAATACCTAAATAATTTAATCCATTCTTAATCATCTAAAACCAATCCCTAAATGCATTCTCACTTTGACTAGCTTTTCTCACTTTCTCACTCTTAGCCAGTTTAGTAATAAGTAAATTTGGGTGATAAAATTAGTTGAAACATAGGATATATCATATCCAAAAAATACCATGAAAATCAATAAAAATTCTTGACCTTCAACCTCCATCCACTTTCATGTATTGACCTAGTCAACCCTGCTTGTAGCATCAAATTCTTCATAAACAAGCATATTACTATAGCTTCCACTCATTGTTCTAACAAATAACTAACACATGGATATTACTAGAGGAGTCTTATATATGAACCAAACATCATACTAGCCTTAACAATCCATTTTGGTCACTTTCTAATAATATCTTCCTAATTAGGTCATTGTGAGGGTTTTCAGAGGGTTTTAGACCAGTTTAACTTATTAACATTTGTTCATATCACGACGGCCTTTTTCAAAAATTGGTCTGATGACAGGGTCACCTTGCATGGAATAACTGTAAACTTAATAGAGGAATTTCTTGCTGAGGTTATAGGGTTGCCAATGGATGGACTCAAATTTTCCAAGCAGACCAGCATTTCGAACGAGGCCTTTTGTAAGTTCCCCAAAACGGATGAGGAGGAGCAGAAGTTGGTCAAAAATGGGGATTTCTATGAGCTGGACCAGATTAAAGGGATATGGAGGGACGTCCTAAGCTGTATAAGGGAGTACTTCATCCTGGACGGAAGAAGCAAACGAGTGCATAAGTTCCATTTTGTCTTCCTCAACCACTTCAGGCATAAGGTTAGCTTGTCTTTTCCTTTCTATCTTCGCTACTCCCTGATCCAAAGCCTACATGCTCATAGGAAAAAGGATATGCGCCCTATTCTCCACGAAGGCCTTATTCTGCTTATTGAAGGCTATTGCAAGAACAGGGCACTAGTTAAGTATCCCAAATAGGGGAAAAATAAGTTGACAGGAAATAAAAAGAATGAAAATGTAAGCAAGAGAGGCAAAATTAAGACCCCTAGTCCTAATAAATAGATTGTATAAGAAGAAAGGGATCGGGAGAGAATTGAAGAACCCGAGGAGGAAAAACCGGAGGAGGAAGAAGGAACTGAGAGTTGGGACACCAACTCTAGTAATGATGAAGAAGGATCTGTGGAAATTGAAAAAGATAATGTCAATACAGAAGAGGATTCTGCTATCAGAATAGAAGAGACAGAGGAAAACCAGAAAGCGTCGGAGGATGTATGTGTCCAGGAAGATCCTGTTGAGGACCCAACTTCTAAGAATGAAAAGGAAATTTCTGTCCAGGATGATATTCAAAATATGGATATGGAAATTCAAACTGGAATCAATGAGCGGGAACAAAAGAGTCAAGAAGACTTCTTTGAAGAAGAAAGGAATAGCCCCAATAAAAAGTCTAAGGAGTGGAGAGGGAAGAATCAGAAAGATGAAACACACACTCCTATGACCTGGGTTAACTGTAAAGCTGAGTCTTCTTCCCAATTTGATTCCTGGTTGTGTAGGGAGATCATTGATCTCAAGAGAAAAGCAGAAACTTTGGAAGATTCTCTGAAAGCTGCTTGGAACAAAGTAAACAACATGGAAAATTAGTTAAGCGAGATCCCTGTCAAGCTCAAAACTTATGAAAACAACCTTTGGGAACTAATAAAGGACAACAGAAAGAAAATGGAGGAAGTAACATCCAACATTTGTGCATCTGCTATCAATATAGGTAAATGAGCCAATGAGGAGACCAAAGCACTAGAGGGTCCCAGCAAAAGGACAAGGCAAAGTTCTAGAAAGAAAGATACACAAAAAGGAGCTTTGCTGGAGGTTACCACTCAGGAAACTGTTTTGAAAGGAAAAGAAGCCATGAACTTGATACTGGAACTGGATGAATAATCTGGTACTTCTTGTTGGTTTAGAAACTGGTACTGATCTTTGTTCCCCTTTTGTTATCTTGTGTTTGTTGTGCTACCAGATTTCTATTTCTGGGTTTTGACCGGATGCATCTCTAATGGTTTTAGGTCCATTTAAAACCTGTTTTTGCTACTTCTTTGAAGTGTTTTCTAGGCGTTGCCTGTGGGCTTAGACGTTCTTTATTTTGCTCTCTGTTATAGGGTTTTGGGGTCCCTTCAAAACCTGTTTTTACCTCAATCTAAAACATTTGTTCATATAGTATTACCCATAATATGAGAAACTAATTCTTGTAAAACCTTATTATGAACCTTTTCCATCTCTCCCAAAGATCTCAGCTTCACATGCAATAGTCACACATGCTAATTAACATCAATAGTTCCTTCTCATGTTTGGAAACCTTAAATTTACATGTATAAGAGACCTTCAAATGTGTTTCATTACTTTCTTATTTAAATGAGGAATTGAAAATTGTTAAAAACATTATAAAAAAATTCAAACCTATTTCCATTCTCATATATGATCTATCACCTTGTAAACTCAACTTGACCCTTCATTTGACCACACTAGGTCTTTATGTATGTTAGGCCTTTGAACTACCAATTATGCTTAGTCCTTGAAAACACTTAGAAAAATATTGAATTGATATAAATATATCAAACACATGTCAAATTTACTCATAAAAATCTTACAATATTCTAACCTTCTCAACACATGTCTAAAACTTCTCATCTCAACAAGCTACCAAGCCTGTGCCTTCATACTAGGTTTCTTATACAAGAAGAAAGCCTAAAAAATATCCTTCCTACCACTATAGATACACTTTCCACCTTATTCACATGTTGAAAAGGTGTCCAACATCCTATAACATGATCTACCACTGATTTTCACAATTTTAAGCTCATACATGTCTATGTCATCATCACCATGCCTCATAATGTTTCATGTTTTATATCAAGATAAGAATATGCTTCTCAATACATGATGTGCACACAAACTTATTCTTGTGAAAATTTGCAATAATTACCTTATCACAACAATCATGTCAATACATAAAATCACTCTCTTTTAGATGACCTCTTTAAAACAAACACTACTCATAATCTTGTCAAAACATAACCTTGTAACAAGACCTTATACAGGACTTAAAGACCTACTATATCATGCTTAAGTAATCAATAATACTTACCATAAATAACCTTTGACTACCTTTTACATAAATGATAACCATAATGCCAAAAAAACACCTCATAAGAACATACCTCAATAATCTTCCCCTTTGTCATTGATGGCAAACACTCTAACACAACAGACCATTCTCATATCTCAAGTTGGATCTCCCCATCAAGTCTTTTTCCCCCTTTGACATTAATGAAAAAGGTCATGTATACTCTTAAAATGTCATCTACACATATTACATTGATCTTTAGACCTAATCATTTCACAAAATAAGCAAGCTCCCCCTTTATCCATGCATACTTATCAAGCCGTCTAATTTAGCTCCCCCTAACTCCATGTTCCGCTTAGATCATGTTATTTTAAACTACAAGGCAAATATAAATACTTATTTCATAATAATATCATATCTTGTATGAATATAACTTCACCATTCATTGGATGCCAATAGATATCAACATATTTATGTAGTAATAGTCCTTCTAGGATTGACATGACCTTTTCCAATGATCATCAACCCTTTTTACATGAAGTTAATAGTCATTAATGACCTTTGAAGAAAACACAAGGTCTTATGAATTCTCCAATCCAAAATAGCCATCTGATCAATCAAAAACACATAGGAATAAGGAAACTTGTCCTTGAAATCTACTAAATAACCATGCAACTTACTAATGTTCTATATAAGACCTCATATAGCCATGTTTCTTATTAGTACTGCTCAACCATAAATATGGTTTTAAGGAAATATAATTGCCTTCTAAAAATAAATGGATTCTTCTTGAGAAAAAGAGTCTTAAGATCATATACACCATTCTTTATGCTCCAAAGGTCTCAAATAGACTCCTTGAATCATTAGGACTTGACTTATATTATGGCACCTTCAATAGATCACATCAACCAACTAGGTTTACAAAAAACTTCCATAGGATAACACTTTCTCTTCAATAATGACTTAATGGATCAAATTTAACAATCACTATCAAGACCCTTTGACAAAACTCAAATTACTTTCCAACTTTATATCATTTTTTAGATGAAATAATAATACCAAATTTCTCTCTTTATCCTTGACATCCATCTAAGAACCTTATCTTGTCAATAACACTTCCAAGGTCTTCACAATCTCATTAGTCTTTGTAGACCAATTCATGACTCTTATGCTTTCTTGGAACAAATAATCAATTTGCATTCCTTTTTATGTTTTTCAAGCCATCATGGCTCATATTAGCTCATAACATTATCCATGTATTAAGATGTTAGATAGGTCTATGATACCTCATTCTTTATTTTAGACCTTTGGTTTTTATGGTTTCTTTGTGTTTCTCAATCTTAGACCTCTATGGTTTCAAGAATACCTTAAAACTATCTTCCCATTGTCTTATTGATCATAATCACAAGATATAGTCACCTTATTAGATCATTACATACTTAGATTCATTATACAAATAGTAAACTTCACAATCAAGCACAATCAACCAAACTTCTTGAAACTCTTGAAGCATCTTACACATGTTCCTCAAGCACTTTTATAGATTTGCAAACCTCTTTGAAGACCTTAATACATATATGATTAATCACCATATAAATAAGGATATAAATTCATACCTTTATACCCCATGATTACTCAAATAAACCTCATATCATCAATATGTCTCATCAACATATTCTTTCTCATCTATGATAGCTTCATAGACTCAACTCAGCTCCTCTAGCTTGCAGACCTTTGCTCACTTCACCAAGATACCTGCACATATCTTTTCTTAAAAAAAATTCAATGTCCTTTTATTTATCAATTTAGGTTTTATAGTAGATTTGGCTTCAACACAATCCTTATTATTTAATATTTCCAATACCATAATGTAGACTTATATGCAAACCTCAACCATGATATTCACAAACTTAGCCATCTTGTGTTTCTAAGATCACCTTAAAGCTATCAAGCCACCTTCAAGGGACCAAATCTAATATGATTTTTTTGAATCAAAACCACTAAGGGGGGTGAATCAGTGTGAAACAATTTCATTAAATTCCATTCATCATTATTTAACCATTTAAACTAACATATAGATATAATAGTATATAGAAGAGCAATCACATAAGCAAAATGTAAGACATCAACATATGAACACTAGATCTATGTGGGTGCATAGAAGAGAAATCACATAATCAAGAAGTAAGACATCAATACATGAACACCATATATATGTGGTTAATCCTCATGGTGGATAAAACCCACTACCACACCAATTAGACTAGTGTCCTATAAGAAATGAAACAACATTTAGCGAGGCACCAAACCCATAAGGAACACCAAACCCTCACTAGTTAGGCACCAATCTAACTAGTTCTTTAAAAATATCTAACTTAAAAGGAGTATCTAACCCTCTAAGTGAATTGGTACCAGCCTAGCCACTTCAAGGATACTTATGCAAGATCCAACCTGCAAGGCAACTCTAACTCCCTCTTGACCAAGCACCAACTTAGCCAAGGTGAGCTTAATCACCTCAAGACACCTTATTTTTCTCTCAAGTGATAGTGATCTATTATCCATCTCTATCTATTCCCTATCCTATGATAAAATCACTTTCATATAACTGGAACACACATATTATAAATCTATTGATGGTCTCTCAACTCATTCAACTCTCTTAACCTTCTACCCCTCTCAAACAACCTTCTAGGCTCACTCACTCAACATGCTTCTTCCAAGATCATTAGGTCAATACCTTGTCATCCACATACAATAACTATGTTATATAATAATCACTATTTCTCTCTTATTTTTATGGTCCTCAATGACCTACTACTCCTCTAAGATCTCTTTCCTTTGCTTATGCTCTCATCTCTCTAACTAACTCAAATAAGCCAGTTAGGCCTTGCTTATATACTCAACATGTGATCTTATCCATCTTGGTCAGATAAGAAACTTAAAAAAACTAGTTTACCCTTGGATTATACCCAAAAAAACATTACACATGTGAGACAACCACATGTCGATCATACCCTTTAAGAGTGAAAACCTCCATTAGGCCTAAAGGAGACCCAACGCAATTAGGTCTGTCTTAATCACACATTACACTTGAGTCACTTGGAACGTATTTATACTCATAAATTTTTAAAAACTCAAAAAATTCTTAAATATACCCATGATTGCATCCATTTATGTCCACACCACCTATACATCCAATTCACCAGTTGAATCATGCTAGTAGGCCTACTCGACATTAAGCCTTCTCACTGCCTAAAAGTTTGTCTCACAAACAAAAGTATAAAATAAAATTTACAAAAAAATATATGATAAAATAATATTAACATATTCTCCATGACCTCATGGTCACCACCATGTCTATTAGACACCTTCACTCAAGCTGAAAGCACACAAAATCACTTCTACAATAGGCTCACTTAGAATTGCACATAGGGTTAAAAACATAGTCAAATGATGACTTTTTCACTTGAAAATGGACAAAAAAATACACTAAAATAATTAACATGAACATTTTATACCCCTTAAACATCTTAAAATTCATTATATTCTTCAACTCTATAAAAAAACACCCCAAACTCATCTTTATAATATGACCACTCAGAACGATTAATCTACTTCCAAACATAGTCATGTAGAAGTTCATCTTTAGTAATTTAAAGGAGAATTTAATGACTTATAATAATTATTATTAGATCCCATATTACCTCTATTTAAACCTCCAGTGGATATATCATATGTTTTGATATCAACCATTGGTCTTATAGACCAATTTCTCAAGCCTCTCTCACTGTCTTAACATAGCCATACAAGGCATTTTGGATTTCATATCTCAATGACTTAAAGTGATTAAAAACATTCCATAAATAATTAATATATAAAATACATACCAAAAAATATAAACAAGTGAATTGGATACATTGGCTTTTGTCATATGTCTCACATTCTTCATTTCACTTGGAAAACTTGGAACAATTAAACTACCTTAAGAGTGAGTCATGGTGAACATGACTTCACACTTTTGTAAGATAAATTCCATGATATTATAATTAATTTTTATTATCCCCATACATATTTATCTCAACTCTAATTACAAATATATAGAGTTTAAATGATAAATATAGAACAAACTAATCAAATTTTGAACCTCGCTCTTTCACTGTCTTCACTCACATAGATAGGTCACTTTGAGATCACTTTTTAACCTATATTTGATCATATTAAAACCTTATAAACCAAGGTAACATGAGGTATATGTATTAAAAAAATACCCCAAATAATTTAATCCATTCCTAATCATATAAAACCAATCCCTAAATACATTCTCACTTTGATTGGTTTTTCTCAGTGTTCTCACTCTTAGCCAGTTTAGTGATAGTTCAACTTGGGTGAGAATTATTTGACACAAGTAATATATTTAAAAAAACACCATGGAAATAAATAAAAACTATTTACCTTAAACCTCCATCCACTTTTATGCATTGACCTGGTCAAACCTACCTGTAACATTAAATTCTTCAGAAACAAGCACATTTATGTAGCTTCCACTCATTGATCTGACAAACTAGTACCTAATAGATATTATTGGAGGATCCTTATACATTATACAAACATAATACAATAATTACCAATCCATTATGGGCACTTTCCAATAATATCTTCCCAATCGGATCATTGTGATGGTTTTGATAGGGTTTTAGAATAATTTACCTTATATTTGTTCATATAATATTGCCCCTACAATGACAAAATAATGATTTGAAAACCTTATTAGGACCCTTTTCCATCTCTAAAAAATATCTAAACTTCAAATTCAATAGTCACACATGCTAATGAACATCAGTAGTTCCTTCTTAGGTTTAAGAACCTTCAATTTACATGCACATGAGACCTTCAATCATGTTTTATTGATTTATTATTAAAATGAGGACCTAAAACTTGGTCAACACCCTTGAAACAAATTTTAAAACCTCATCCCATGCTCACATGTGCCTTATCACCTTAGAAACTAAATTTTACCCTTCATTTAGCCACACTAGGTCTCTATGTACATTAGGTCTTTGAACTACCAGTTATGTTTGGTCCTTGAAAACACTTAGAAACCTATTGAATTGATCTCATCATCTAATCCACATGTAAAATTTACTCATACCAAGATAAAAATATTCTAACCTTCTCAAAATAGGTCTCACACTTCTCATCTCAACAAGCTACCAAGTTTATGCCTTCATATTGGATTTCTTATGCAAAAACAAAGCCTCAAAACTAACCTTCTTCCACTGTAGATGCAATTTACACCTTATTCACATGTTGACAAGGTTTCCAACATCCTCTATCATGATCTACCACTAATTTTCACAATTTTAATCTCATACATGTTTATGTCATCATCACCATGCCTCATAATGCTTCATGCCTTATATCAAAACAATAATATGCTTCTCAATACATTGTGTGCACATAGAATTGTTTTCATGAACTTGGTCAATAATGACCTTATCACAACAATCATGTTAATATACATAATCACTCTCTTTTAGATGATTTATTCAAAGCAAACACTGCTCATAAGCTTGTCAAAACATAACCTTGTGCCAAGACCTTATGCAGGACTCAAAGACCTAGTAGATCATGCTTAAGTCATCAAGAATACTTACCATATATCTTCAAAATATCACCTCTAGGACATCAATGGAATTTTAATATATATAACATCAATTAAAACCTTAATGCCATGAACACACCTAATAGAAACATACCTCAACATAATTTATTATAGAGGAATATCATAGAACTATCTAAGAGCATAAGTTTGAGACTACATGGAAAGAACTTAGTTAACAATCTATCATTATATGCATAATCTATAAAAACTGCATGGAAGGCACACAAATGTTTTTCAAGATCACATTTTCCTTCATAGAAAGGAAGCTTGGGAGTTACAAATCCAACTGGGAGAGGGTAGGATACAATTTGAGGAACTAAAGGGTTATGTAACAAGGTACCATAATCTAAGGACTAGGATGGGAAATGGTTTTCTCAGTATTCGATAGCTTGGCTTGCAATTAGAGAACATCTTGATCAAGATAAGTATTGGTTATAGTGATGGGAGGGGTGAAAGTATCATGAGTAGGCATAGGCATGGATAGTTGAGGGAAAGCATAATTCAACTTGAAATTTAAAGAAAGATCATCTATGTTGGTATTTATCTGAGGTGACAAGGTAAAAACATTAGTTTCAAATTAATCCAAGGTCTAAAAAGTTGAATCATTATGTTACTAATAATACCTAAGGTTGAGGACTATATTATTTTCATGTCATAAATTTACAAAATTAAACTGAAATCCCATGATAAAAATCAACAGAGAATACAAATAATGATCTATTATTAAAGTAGGTTCACCAAAACATTTTACCCTTAGAATTAATTATGAAATTAAATTAAATCTAAAGCAATGTAAACTTGAAATTTTATTTTGGAAGATAAATAAGATAGGATAATATAAAAATATAGTTATATATAAAATTTACACAAGATATAAATTAAAATAGTAACTAGGGTTAGGGTTAGAAAGATGTCCTTGTAAAATGAGTTATTCACTCACTGATTGTGACTATCTGAAATCACTTATATAAATCTATAAACATAATGTTAATTTAGAATAATTCCTTGTATTATTTTAAAAATATATAGTAGATAGACATGATCACAATGTGTCATTGTTGACTAGTGTGACTTTGTCTATGTTGATTATGTGCTAGATCTAAAAATCTAAGCTCATTCTCCTCTATCTAAATATTGTTTGATTATATACGGATCTTGTTTGGATGCTTGTATCACCTAAAAAATCAAAAACCTAACCTACACAATTACATAAATAAGATCAAATGCATATGGGTAAAAAGGTGGAGATGTGGGATATGGTTGAGATATCCTAAAAAAAATCCTTGTTGATTGAGTGTTGTCTACATAGTTTAAATGGACCTCTGGATGTTGTAGTTCTCATTTTAGGGAAGATCTATACTATAATTTTGTTTTCATAATATAGTCATTGGCCAAGTTAAAATTATTTTCTTTTAGGTTGAGTACATCCTTTGTCAAACATTCTAATCAAAGTTACTATATATATATATATATATATATATATATATATATATATATATATATATATATATATATACACATACATACATACATACATACATACATACATACATACATACATACATACATACATATATATATATATATATATATATATATATATATAGTAACTTTGATTAGAATGTTTGACAAAGGATGTACTCAACCTAAAAGAAAATAATTTTAACTTGGCCAATGACTATATTATTAAAACAAAATTATAGTATAGATCTTTTATAAATCAATAGATACTTTTGAAATATAATGTTAGATAGAGTAATTGAGGGTTTCAAGTGAAACACTTAATTTGATTTTATAGTAGAATATTTCAATTATATTTGATAACTAACCTATTATCACACATAATAATGTTATTATAAATCATGTCATTTTTAAAAATGAGTCATTAGAGTGTGGGAAATAAGTTTGCACTAGTGGATAGCTCTACATTGCATCCCTATCTACCTAGTGCACACTTGTCCAGAATGGACAAAGGCTTTTAAAACTATAATGATAGTGAAATATCTTATGATGAGGGATGAATATGAATAAATCAAGGAATTCTAGAATATGCTCTTAGGAATTTCAAGACTTTGAAATCTCTCACATAGATAAATGGTTATTAGAATGAAGAGTTGTACAATCAAAGTAAAAATGTCAAGGACAAGTATTTTCAAGCATTTATTGATTAAATTTTAGTGTCTAATTAGATGACTATTCTGACCCAAAAAAAATTCATGATGGGTCAGCTCTAATTGGAGGATTATTCCTCCATGAAGATTTAATTAAAAAACCAAGCTATAATTGTGTGTTTCAATTTATGGTTTCTAGTCTAAAAGTTGATAACAGAGATGTTTTTGAGAGTTTGCTCTAGGCTCAAAAATATACTTTTGGTCATTCTAAGAGGGAGAAGTTAGAAGAAGTTTACAATTCCTAGAGTTTCCTAACACATTTTCAACCACAGATGGCCCCTTTATCAATGAAAATGAACCAATAATGGTGGATGTTGACCCTGTTGCTTATCAAGGGTTCAGATTAGTGGACCTTAATGTCATAAACCATTAAAATTCTCTATATTTGGTATTTTTTGGGTCTTTGTCTTTCACTGCTTTCAATCTAGCCTAAGGGACTTCTTTTGTAATTTGTTTTTGGATCTTCATGTTTAGATCCTAGCCTGAAGGGTATTTTTGTAATCTATAAATATTATTTTATTTTATTATATACTATTATGCTATGCATCCTTATTGATTCAAAAAAATTAGTGTCTAAAATAATAAATAGGAGTTTTATTATTTTTTTAATTCCCATTCAACTTATTATTGGAGAGGTTACCTCTTCGTACACAAGTATGTTTTTATCATACAAGGTCTATACATTCTCTTTTAAATCCTTACAAGGCCATTTAATTTACTTTCATATGTAAAATCACCCTTATAATTTTATTAAAATGTCAAAATTCTTATTACAAGCCTATGTGTTCCTTACAAAGTAAATTAAATATTACTAAAAGTCTCCTTCCATAATATAAAATTTACACAACCACTACCCTAGGCTAGGACCTACCTATTAGCATCCCCATCCTTCATAGAATGCCTATACACAAATTGAGTAATTATTTAAATTATATAATTCCATATATTTTATTTTGATTTAAACTTAGATTTATTGATTTACACATTCTATTTTTAACAAAATTTTGACCACACAAGGAGCTTATATAATTAAAGGGAACAAAATTTAAATAAGTAAACATAATGAGGATTAGTCATACATAATAGATATATAAACTAACCAAAAATTACTATGGTTCATATTGTCAACACAAGGAAATTACATTATCATTCTCTTAGAAAATCATCCTCCTTGATGCATAAACCACAATAAAGAATTGCAAGATAATCAAATATCCATAAAATAAGCCAAGACAAACTAACATGATGCAACAAAAAAGTAGGTACAATGCATCAAACATAAATTTTATTATATTTATTTAGGTTATAATGTTAGTTATAATATTTAATAATCTTCTCTTAATTACACTTACTTTGTTTGATTCATCAAAGTACTTGCAAGGACTAACAAATGAAGTCTATTAAAACAAAATATGTTCTTAAAGTTTAGAGTATGGATTCCTTAAGATATGCACAATTTATAAATATTATTAATAATTATATATCTTATTTTAAAAGTATTTTAAATGTTTCAAACAAGTATTTGATACAAATTTTATCCGGTAGATCACATTAGTAGAAAATTGATACTCATATTTCCACCATAGATTAATTGATAACTAAATAACCTCTAATATGAAGCATGCAAGTAAAAGTGAAAATATGCTTTAAAATCATAATAATAAAAATATGAGCGTCACACAATTTATAAATATTATTAATAATTATATATATCTTATTTTAAAAGTATTTTAAATGTTTCAAACAAGTATTTGATACAAATTTTATCCGGTAGATCACATTAGTAGAAAATTGATACTCATATTTCCACCATAGATTAATTGATAACTAAATAACCTCTAATATGAAGCATGCAAGTAAAAGTGAAAATATGCTTTAAAATCATAATAATAAAAATATGAGCGTCACACAATTTATAAATATTATTAATAATTATATATATCTTATTTTAAAAGTATTTTAAATGTTTCAAACAAGTATTTGATACAAATTTTATCTGGTAGATCACATTAGTAGAAAATTGATACTCATATTTCCACCATAGATTAATTGATAACTAAATAACCTCTAATATGAAGCATGCAAGTAAAAGTGAAAATATGCTTTAAAATCATACTAATAAAAATATGAGTGTCTCACAATTTATAAATATTATTAATAATTATATATCTTATTTAAATGTTTCAAACAAGTATTTGATACAAATTTTATCTGGTAGATCACATTAGTAGAAAATTGATACTCATATTTCCACCATAGATTAATTGATAACTAAATAACCTCTAATATGAAGCATGCAAGTAAAAGTGAAAATATGCTTTAAAATCATACTAATAAAAATATGAGTGTCATTACATTGGGAAAGTACATTGTTTCGAGTTAAGTACCATTCCATGGAAAGATCATACTAAACAATACTAAGCAATATTGAGTGTCATTCCATGGAAAAAGTGAACATGAAAGCAAGCACTCTAGCTAAATCCTATATGAAATCACCATGTCTAGTGAGGTAAGAGATGGTGTCATAAACCTGCTCATATAGGTTACCATCTCAACCCTATAGCTTATCTCACAAGCTATCATCTTCTTCCCCATAATGACATAAGTGAAACAAAATTTTACATTATGACACATAATAAACTATCATTTATGATTAAAAAAATAACTCAAAATAAATCAATAAAATTATTTGAGGCCAAGTATCCATAAAATAGCATTATAATCAAAATGAATAAAAAATCATAACTCAAACAAAAGTAAATCAATAAATATTTTAATAACCTTAGCAACATAATTTCAAAATAAGAAAAGGTGTTGGTTTTGAAATCAACTTAAATTTCCAATCAATTTAAAATAAAATTTCAACATAACAACATCATAAATTCCACATTAATTGTACTATATGGCTTAGGAATCCACTTTTATGGATAATAACATAAATTAATCATCATAGAAGCCTCGATTGCCTCCTTGAGTTAAAGATTAGAGGAATAATAGTATTATCTTTTCCACAAGCCTTAACATAGGGTGGTAATCATAAAGGTTTTTATTTCAACAACCACTAAGAGATGAGTGGAGGGACATTTTGTTCATAAGAAACCATTATGTATGAATAATTCATGGCAAACTCATGTGAAATTTTTAGGGTGTAACTTAGTAAAAAAGGGGAAAGTGGGTTTTTATCCTACATGAAGCTCTACTTCCTAGTCCATAACCTAGTTCAAACAAATATGAATATAAATATATACCTCCATAAAATCACACACTTTCATCCATACTAAATTATTAGAGTAGTGATGTAGGGTTACATAACACACCACCACATTAACAAGTCAAAATCACACTCCACAATAGTTTCACATAGATGTTATATGTTTACATGAATGTGTGTTAATTTAACAATAAGTTCCATCAGGTATAATAAGCACAAGGTACATCATAAGTACATTCAAATTTCCTTGGTTAAATTTTAGCTACATATTATAATTTAAATTTTGTACTTTAACATAGACATCAGTATCACATAACAATATTTCTATTTTAGTGAGGTTGAGTTTGTTTTAGAGGTTATATAAAACTACACGACTATGTGAAGGTTAAAATAAGAGGTTTCAAATTTACACATAGATACACATGATATCATTGAGCATAAAAATGAGGTATATGAACAATTTTTTTAATATTAATCCATAATGGTTCACAATAATGAGTATGAATGGTACAAATACATAACAACACAATAAAATAGGAATATTGGCATATATACAAGGTAAATATTTATACTATCAGTCCATAATTATAGTATACATGTCTCATATATAGTCAAAAATCATTGAATAATATCAACTACCTTTGAAATTAATAATGTCAAACATATATCTAATTAGTTAGTTTCAATTCACTAACACAATGTTATCTCAAGAAAAAAAATATACTTGTGACATCAGTATTATGCAAAAATAGCTAACTTAACTTACATAGAATGCATTACAAAAAATAATCCAACATCTAACATAGTATTCAAAATGTAAAATAATGACATTTTGTGTATTTAAAAAATAAAGCATAAGTCCGCTAAGTACAAAAAGTTGGTATAGGTATAATAATGGAGGAATTAAAAAAATTAGCCTCATACTTATCCCATCTCAAGGCCTCAAAATTCTTACCTTTAATTTCATAAGAATTGATGCCCAGTGGTCTATGTATGGAGTAGTTGATTCCTCATTGATAAAACCACCCTATGCATCCCCAAATGGATCAAAAATTAGACATTCCATTTGCTTGATGGTCAAATCCAATTCCTCCATAATCTCTATCTATCAAAATGTTGATCAGGACCTCTGTAGGCATTCCTATACATAAAGCCCCAAAACACTATAACATAAACATGCCTATAGTAATCCATCTCTTGGGTTGGATCCCAATTCCCTACTCTACCCCACACATATAACCTCTGTAGGCCTAATCTATGCATGATTCTAATCTTGAGCTAGCATAGTTTGTTACCTCATGATTGCACACCTTTTATGGAAGGAGATAATTATCTCATTAATAATAATAGGTTGTCTCATGCATTCATGAATGATGTATAGTATTATCCCATGGGTAACATTATCTACATGTCCTTATATGATATTGTTGTGAAACTCATTATGTGTCAATGTTGTTGAGAAGAGGATCTCATTGATAAATCTTGAACTAGTGGAAAGTTTTCCTATAAGTTGTCTAACACATGTCTCAAGGTTTGGAAGATTTGCATGTTTGTCTCTACAAGTTGCTTGGATGGTATGTCTTAAATAATTACATGGTCAATAATACCCATGATCTCATTGTGAAACATATTATAAGCATACATGAGAGTAAAAGAGATTATGGAAGTGGTGAACTAAACCAGATCATCCTAGAGCTCCTAGTGTTGAAGTCAATATCTAATACCAAATGTCATGCCCATTTTTTTAATTTGAAAAAAATAATTAAAAATTAAGAAAAACATAATAATTTTTTTGGTTTACTTAATTTAATAATTTTTAATTACTTAACTATTGTTGTTAAACATAAAGCATCACAACAAAAAGTGTCACAAAAAAAATAGTTGATACACTGATTTGTTTTTTCCTTACAACAATACATGCAAAGTGATATTAAAATTAGAAGAGAAAAACAAATTTATTTAATGAATTAATCCATTAATAACATGGTCTCAAAAATTATAAGTGAAGCATAAAGGGATTAAGTCAATTAATTTCCTTCTTTATTTAAGATTTAAAAAGGTTGTATTAGATTTAGTTAATAAGGGGACGTTCCTACAATAATCATTCCTTTATTGATAAGTAATAAGGTTTATCAACACATGGGAATAAAATTCCACAAAGATGATTCAATAATAATTTATTGAACAAGTCCCTTAAAGAAATTTTCAACTAAACTTAAAAAAAAGGCATGACCACCCTAACCTAGGCTAAGACCTAGGACTTGATACCCCCACATATTAGGTAACCTACATATCTTCTTATTAGAATCGGTGTTAGATGTAGTTCTCTTTGAAACTTTGAAGAGTATCTTCCATAATACATCATCATTGAAGGGGTTAGAAATATAATCTAGTAAGGAATGATATATCAAAAATCATGTGAGCTTATATAAGCTCTAGATGTAAAAAATAAACGTCAAACCAACCATTCACATTAATCCTTTATGTAGGTCACCTTGATATCATATGGTTCATGTGGTAACTCAAAATAAATATCACACAAGAGAACATATGGGTGTTTGAAATAATAATAAGAGAAAATGCATTTATTTGACTTAACTAATTTAAAAGTCTTAACAACTCAAAACTCATACTTCTCAGAGAAGCTCCATCTATTGAGAGTGTCTTTGTCGATGATAAGGGTTAATCCAAATGTATCCAAAGCTTACTCATTATATAAACAATGTATATCACCACCTAATAACTAAATAGAGTCTTATATACTATTCATCCATACATAGTACAAATTTAGAAAATAGAAAATAATGCTAAATAATAGGGAAGGACACTCCAAATCTAGTGAATAAAAATTGTACGAAGGAAAAACACCCTAGGGTTAATAATTAGTAATCACATTAGGAAAACACCTTACGAGTTAGTTACTAGTGCCTATACTCACATTCCAATCTACCTACATATCTGATATTACCAAAATCATAAGTATAATTACTATTATTTTAATTCATCCATTACCAAAACAATTGTTAATTCTATTGTAAAGTCAACTTATCTTCAACACTCAGTCTCATGACTATGACTAGCATAATTAATCTTATGGGGAATATTATCACCACTAACTAGCCCATGCATATTTAGATTCTACCAAGGGTTAACATGGGATACCCTATCATACAAAATTAGGTTTTTTAAACCATTTAAGTCTGACATAAGGCAAAAAATTTCATCTTATTATATCACTCATTGGTAACATCCTAGTAAAAACTAGACCAAAATACAAAAGGTCACAATAAGAGTATTTTAATTTGAACTAGGGTTTTACATTCATTCATATACTAAAAAGAGTGTAGAATAGTTTTTGACCACTTTACAAGAGACTGAACATGACCAAATGCCATCATGATTAGGACACTAGCCCTAACACATATATTCCTAGCTAAAGACAAGGCTAGAGAAATGATGCCCAAAACCTGATAAGGTTACTATATTACCAAAATGATTTTGCCTTGCCATTAATATCAAAATTAAATAAGGAAGTCACTTATACATTGTACCCATAAAGGGAATAAAAATATTTAAAAAAGTGGTTTAGATCCTTAGTTTTACTCTAGTTTATGGTTTAGAAACTCCTTAAAATAAAATTGTGAAAGAGGTAATTTTTTATTATTATAGTTTACATAAGTTTACTAACTATAAGGAGTACATTTAAATCCTTATATAATTTTTATGAATTATTAAATTAGATAGTTACTTATCATTTTGAAGTGTTTTTAACAAGCAAAAAGTTTCATAGCGATTTTCCTTTTCTGGAACCAATTTAAAAAACCATCCAAATCCAATTGAAATATTCAAAAATTAAAATTACTTATTTATTTAACCAAAAAAATTTATCCATTTTAAATACATTTCAGTTATTAGGTTATATAAATTTATCTTATGTATATGATTTTTTTGGATTCTAAAATGACTTTAAAGACAAGGAAAAGTACTAAAATTATTCATGAAAATGTCTTCCAGAATTGACCAAAAATAATTTTTTATATTTGAATAAAAAATATCTAATTGTTATAGTGATATTTCACATCCAAATTAAATTTTCTCATTTGAAAATTTTAAATTTTAGGTATTTATTTTTTTAAAATTCTAAAGGGTTTTAACCTAGTTGAGAATGGTGGTAATGCACAAGTATCAAATTGTTCAAATGAAAAATTACAATTTATTTGCTTCATTCATTTAGTTTGGTGAAGAAATATTTTTCAAAAACCTAGAAGTGTGTTTTAAAATACATAATCAAGTTTATTATTTGTTTATAAGTTCCAAATCTCAAATACGCACAAGGATACAAGTTACTTAAGAATTAAGTCACTTAGGCACATGTAATGATTACTATCAATTAAGGAACATTTAACATTTTTAAATTTAGTTCCACTATTAACAAGTAAGTCACTTAAAATAAAAAATGATGCACTAATTTTAATTAAGGAATCCTATAGAGTTTAAGTTAAATTCTAAAGGACACAAATGAATAATTTATTAGGAACTTTAATAATTTTTATGAAAAAGGTTCATTTATAATTAAAAGGGGGTACACACATAAAGTAATGAATAAGTTTTAATAATAGATTCAAAATTCAACCTATGTTGAAAATCACTATTCCTTTTAATATCAAGAGTCACTATCTACCATATAATCAAAATAATCTAGGCCGTCAAATTAAATAATCCCTATGAGAAACCCTAATCATTATTGAGTAGGTACATAAGCATTTTCCATCTTCTAAATTTTCATTTAGTCTTTTATTTATAGGTTTGAAGAAGAAACACAAGGAGGTGAGATACATCTAATTCTAGAGTTTTTTTATTAGAGTAGGTTATTTACCTTAACTTGTGTTTCTTAGGTGATTTATTTGTTTTAAGCATTGTTTAGGTTTTCCCACACACTTAGATGTGGCTACTAATTATTGAATTATAGTGATTGTATATCCCTAAGTTATCTCCTATGATCTTACGACTATCATTGATCTTCCCTGCATATATATGCAAGGAAATTTCATTTTACTTGATAAGTTTTTGGAGAAATTATATGATATTGATACTCTTCATTATGCATATCAATTTGTTGCATTTAGCTCCTTCATGTGATATTTTTTTCTATTAACATTTGAGATTTATATAATTTTAAACAATCTATTTTCTATTCCTTTCATGGTATCAAAAAAATAAGTGTTTCAACCATCCATTTGTGAGTTCATTGTATTATTTTGTATCTAGATGAAAAATACATAGTGCCATTGGATTTGGAAAATGTCAAAACCCTAGGATCGGCTGTAAACATGACATAGTTTTGTGATAGACCATTTTTTAACATTTTGGAGGGTTTGAAGTCAATTTTTTACATTTCATGCATATCTGTACCATCTATTGATCAAGGAGGAAAATATTTTTTTGAGTATTTCTAGGTTTTTCCAAAAAATTATTGGGTATTTTTTTTATAGAGGAAGTCACACCATTTTTTATAGATATGATTTTTTTTGCAGGTTTGGCATTTTTGATGGGTTATATATTCTTCTTTTATATTTTTGGTTTGGTTATACCTACTAGGATGACTATACTTTTTGATGCATTCATGGTCAATCTCCCTTAATTCAGCTTAGATATGCACCTATGGGATCAAATGACTTTATTTTCACCCATACATGCTAGTTAAGACAACTTATATCTATAACTATATATAATTTGGATTTTAGGTGTTAGGATGCCACAACATGTTGGTTTGTCCACAGACTATACCTACACTTGTTGGTGACCCAAATTAAACCTAGACTATACATGCACTTATCGATGACCTAGATTCATCCTAGATCTCCACATCTCCTTTGTTGGACTACGTGACTTGTTAGAGCATGTAAAAGTTAAACCAATGAAGTTTGAAACTATTTATGTGAAATTTAGAGTATTTTTTGAGGTGATGTCACTCCCACATCAATTAAATAAATCAAGAGGGGCGAGTTTTCATCCTCACCCTTATCCCCTTGGTCATATGGTATGTTTATGTTGGGGGGGTTTAATTTTTTATTTATAATAGTGGGGGTTTAAGTACCAAACTTATTTTTTCTTAAATTTATCCAAGAATTGAAAAGTTTTCCAAGCATTTTAATTTTTTTCATCTTTATTTGACCAATTTATGATGGGAAATTTTTATTAACTATAACTTTTGATCGGGTTCTTGAAACTGAGTACCATTTTTTTCAAAATTATTTTTATTATGCCTAATCTATCGGTGTCATTATCTTTTAAAACACACTCAACTATAAAGTTCCAAATTTGTGGGGCCTAATAAATAATGTTTGAGGGGTTGTATCAATGTCGATTTGAGCACCTTTTTTGCATTCTCTTACTCTTTGATGATTCTTTTACAATGGATTCTTATTCTACATTAGATTAGTGTGATCCATTAAAAACACATAATTACCACACATGGAGACCAATAATACAAACAATCATTAAATGCAAAGGATTATGGGCCTTAGTGACTAAAACATAACTAGTGTTCATTTGAGTATGGGAAATTTCATCACCAGTGAAAATTTGATGAGTATATGGGTTTCATAGGAAATTATGTAAGTGATAGTATTTTATTTAACTTGTAAGGATGTGACTCTATTTTCAAAATATGGTAAAAATTGAAAGGTTTATTTGTTAAGGTGGATCACATGAGAGCCATGCAACTTGAAGTAGAGTTCACTTCTCTCAATCATGAATATTTTCCATCCATTTTAGAATTTCTTACTAATTTCAAGAACTTGTTGACATAATATGATGGGAGTATAATAAATAATAAATATGAAGAATGTGTTCACCTAATTATGTCCAAGTTGAGAGGTCCATTCCAAATCTTTGCTTCTACTTTTTTCTCTAGCATGGATGCCTTGGGTGCCACCTTCAAAATGCCTGATTTAGAGTTGTTTTTTGAAAGAATTATTAATTAAGAATACAAATAATCTAACCTTGAGTCTTCCACCTCTTAAAAGTCATTAGTAGTATATAATCTTAAGGGTAATGGAAAATAAAAAAGTAAACCCAAAACCACTTCTTATCTATCTCAAAGTGACACTAAACCCAAAGATAATAACTCTAAATCCAAGGAATCTTCTAAATCCAATAATAAGTCTAACCTTTTATGTTCCTTTTATTGGTGGACTAGTCATGTAGAAACTAGGTGTTGTAAGAAAATGCAAAACTTAGAAGATGTAGTCAGAAAACATAAAATCTCTATCTCCATTCCGCCTCCTTATAATGAGCATGGAAAATCACTTAATTTTGTTGGAATATCTCAGTCACCTATTATCAACAGTTGGGTTATATATTTTGGTTCTTCTCAACACATGACTTCTTCTAAAGAGTATTTAATGTCTCTTGGTTTGATTTCTACTTCAATAATTAAGGTTGGATATTATTCCTTTATTTTAAGGGAAAAGGTGACACACAACTTGATGGTGGTTACATTAATGATGTACTATATGTTCTTGATATCACTACCAATTCCAATTTTCTTTTTATTTATCAAATTAGTCATTCTGGTCAAGTTAAGATAGTGAATTTCACACCACAAGGGGATGAAATTCAAATCTTGTTATAGTCTCATTCACTTGTTGAGAAAGGTGTTGTTGATCATAGTTCCTGACTATATCAGTTTGATAGTTTTGATGACACTTTTTTCTATGGGGACATGCTTGGTTTCTCATGCCAATTCTGAGAGTAAGCTTTGACATGAGAGATTTGAACATTTTAAATACAGATATTTGAATTATTTGAGTACTTATGGTATGGTTTATGGTATTCCTAAATTTTATTATCTTGATGGAGTTTTCCATGGCTATGCATTATGGAAACACCATCAATATTTATTTCCTAAGGGTATGTTCAAGAGAGATTCTTCACCACTTGAGCTTGTGTACAATGAATTGATGGTTTTTCTACTCCTTTAAATGGATCTAAGTATGCATTTAGAATTATTGATAATTTTTTGAGGTGTACTTGGGTTTATTTTATCAAGTAAAATGGTGAATTTTTTCACACTTCAAAGTCTTCAAGGCTTTGTTCGAGAATCAATCTTCTAATTACATAAATAAACTTTACACTAATAATGGGGGAGTAGTAAAGAGTTTTATAATTTTTTGGAAGCTCATGGCATTGTTCACCAACATTATGTTCTTATACTCCACAATAGAATGGCTTAGTAGAAACAAATAAACAAAATTTAAAGGAGATGGCTAACTTCATGATGCATTTTTGAGATTTACCTCTTGAATCCTAAGCAGAAGTAGATAATTATGTAAACTATATTTAAAATTGTATACCACATAAAACACTTGAGCATTTAACTCCAGAAGAGGCTTGGTATGGAACTAAGCCTTATGTCTCTTTTTTGAATTTTTAAAATCCATTCTTGGGATTTTATACCAAAGAAGAAAAGTAAATCCTTTGATAAGAAGAGCAAACCTTTATGTTTTTACCTAGCATATACACCCCATTTTATAAAATCAAATAGGCACCCACTATATTTTGAATATATTTATTCAAGGTCCTATAAACCTTAGAGAGTCAAGACATTGGTTTTAAAATACAAAAGTATAAGGTTGTCCTCAATGTTTAAATTTATATAATTTTAAATTATGAAAATCAAACTTGAACATTGATTTTGATTTATTTTAAACCTTGGGTTTTCATAATTATTCTTGTAAATTGACTTTATGGTTTATGAATTAGTTAAACTAATGTGTCTCAGCTTATTGTTTCTTTGATTTTCATGTGTTTGTAATACTATTGATAAGGAATTTAAGGTATTCATGTTTTTTCCCTACCTTTATTATCCAATATCGATACAAGTGTCAATATTACATTAATTAGATCCCTTCAGCCTTTAAAAAATATTCTAAGATTTCAAAGTTTTCAAGATTCAAGACCTTGATAGATGGTGCTACCACATTACTTGGAACCAATAATAGTGATGAAAGTTCCATAATTTATCAACCATGGGGTTACCAAAGGACATCCACATGGTATAACCATTTTTAATTAGAACAAACTTCAATTTAAATTAAACTTCAATTCTTCAAAGTTTTTGAGCCTTAAGAACACACCATGTGGAATAATTTCATGAACCCCAAACCATAAGAGTTCAAATAAAAGTGAATCACCTAATGGTCTCAAGGTCTTGAGGCTCCAAGAACTTAAAAAGTGGCAAACTTACAATAACCCAAAACCCTACAGGGATTAAATAAATTATAATGGACCCAAGGCCCCACATTCTAATGGCCTTGAGATTTTGAGCTCTAATAGGTTGACAATTGGCATAATTTCATTATTCCAGAACCATGTAAGTCTAAAACCAAGTTAATAACTTAATGGTTTTGTGGTTCTAAGGCTCTGAGTTCATATAGTGCCAAGATTGCACCATGTGATAATGTTTCACTATGTAGAGCCTTACCAAGGACTATATAGTTCAAAAGGTCTAACTAAAAAAGTCACTGAGCCTCCAAGTTCCAGCAGTCCCAAGACTACTCCATGGAGCTCAATTATGTTAACTTACATCCATGGAGTATATAAATAAATATCATGAGTATAAAGACATAAATAAGTGAGAAATAGACAACTGTCATGATTAAATATATACATGGATAAAGTGGGAATAAACAAATTTGACAGAAAAGTAAAAAAATTTAAGCAATAAATTGAGGCATGTCTTAAAGAAATGATTGGACATATAGAGTCAAAAAAAATTTGCCATATAGCAAACACAAACCTACAAAATCTGATTGGTGCATTTAAATTTAAAATGTGAATAAAATAAAAAATATTTATTTACATTGAATTCACATGAATTATTCATTCAAGGTGGAAGATTTTGGAAATATATGAAAAATCTAAATAAAGGAATATCACTTTGCCATTAATCTACAAGTGAAACTTACAATTTAGAGATCTCCAACAACCAAAAACCTTACCTTTTTAGTGAATATATGAAGAGAGTTCAAGTAGTTTTATAAAGGAATTACACATTTCAAATCATTGAAATGTCTTCTATAAAAGTACCATGTGTTCTAGGCTCCTTATATACTATACTCCATTAGTGTATACACTGAGTATGCTGACACAATATTTGATAAGAGTGCCCTAGATTTTAAATTCTCATACTATTCAACCCTCTATAATGAAGTGGATTCTATAGCACCATATTATTCACATGATTGAATATCCCAAGAGGATAAATAATACATTGATGACCTACTACTAATCAAGACTGTGGGACTTCATCAAGTGGCATCCAAACCAAAGGTAATGCCTTGCCAATTTTCTTCAATTTTTTTTAATGTTAATTTTTCAAGAGATTATTTACACCTTAGAAAAGTAAAAAATATGATTTCATACTTTTATGGGACTTTGAGATTCCACAAGCTCCTAGAGTATGAGGTTGGATATAACCAAGTCTCAACCAATTTATGGATTGAGCACTATATTGTAGAGAGAAAATTTAAATAGTGGCTAGTGAAAGGCTAAATATTTAACCCCAAGGGGGTAATTTATTCTAATGAGATCATTAAATTCAAGCTTGGTATCATAATATTCATTGCTCTTTTGAACATATTGTATGATTTTTATAGTATTACTTATGCACATGTGGAATGGGTCCTATTACTAGACATTCTCCTAAATTATGATAAAATTATTTCTCTAGGAGATGTAATTGGTGTTAGACTCAAGGCACAAATGTATAAACATGAAAAAAATATTATAAATGAAAACCTTTATATGATGTCACACCTAGTGGATGCAATCCTTGGGAAAATCCACAAAGCACATGGACAATTATGGTATCCATCAGTAGATTATGTGGATAATAAAATCTATAAGGACTATTCTTTTATATTTGTCTATAGATACAAGAATTAAATCATAAGGATTTATGAGGAAATTTATCCTCAAGTTGAACTCAAATGCTTATAATTTCAAAGAATTTGAAAAGAAGTATTGCCAAGATGGGGTGTATTTGATACTATCTAGATTGTACTATAATCTAAATTACAGGAATAAAGGCACCCCCTTTATTTTTACCATGACATATTTTGAACAAGCTTACATATAAAGTGGTAGCACATCAACTATAAAATAGTATAGATGAATAACTTGGTCTCAAACATCAGACCTATTATTATAAAACCCCTATGAGCATTAGATAAATTCAATTTTTGGTGAGGGAACATTTCAATCAAGCTAAGAAAATTAGATTCCGTTATAATTTAAAGATGTACTAATTCATATAATGGGACCTAAAGGAAATTTTAGACACTCTATTCAATATCTTAAAGAGAAAAAGGGGGTAACCATTATATATGCTCACCAAGAGTATGAGCATGATGTTTTCTTCATGAATGCATTAGATGACTTAAAAGTGTGGACACACATGAAAAATAAGAAAATATATATGTTAGTTACACAATATATTCAATATAACCCTAACATTACCAAAGAGTGGGTAATTAACATGGTGGAGCAAGCACAAAAGGCTTGGAGTCATCAATGGCCTTTGAAAAAGCCTCAAGCCTTAGTAGGACAAGAATAACCTCCCTCTCCTCTAAGATAAAAAACCAATTTATAATAGGGAGATTATAGCAATAAAAGGGATTAGAACCTCAAAATTATAAAGGAAATTATCAAAGGTCTTCCTAGTCCCCATCTAGCCTCTACACATCCAACTACTTATAGTATTTTGGGCATTAAATTCCTTGTCCAAAAAATTAAATTCCTTATGTCACATATCCCTCCACTTACAACTCCTACATAGGTGAGCCTCCCAAATTTTATTTAAGATTCATACTCATCTCTCCCATACACTCCTCCATCTCCTTAAGCACCTCAACCAAGGCCATCTCTATCCATTATTCCGTCCACCACTATTGTTCCACTCTTCATTCATTCACCATTACTTGTAGTATTAATCCACCTCCTTCAGATAGTCAAAAAATTAAATTACTTATGTCACATATCCCTCCACCTACATAAGTGAGCCTCCCAAAGTTTATGTAAGCTTCATACTCATCTCTCCCATCCACTCCTCCATCTCCTCAAGCACCTCAACCAAGGCCATCTCCATCCATTATTCCTTCCACCACTATTGTTCCACTCTTAATTCATTCACCATTACTTGTAGTATTAATCCATACTAATATGTTTCTTTCATTTGTTTCATCATCCCATTCACCTACCATTCCCACTATGATCACCTACCAAAATAAGTCCAAATTTCTTCTAGCCTCCTCCAAAATTTAGCAACTAGAGGAAAGACCATCATTAGGTCTTACTACTCTAAAATAATCCCCTACTAAGGAGGAAGCAGAGGAAGAGGAACATGGACATGTAATATCTTTATTAGAATATGATACTAATGAGGAAGAATTAAACACATAAATAATATTAGGACATGAGGATAGGTTAACTAAGGAAATAACCCTAGATGAAACAAATGAGGAAGTTAAACTAGAAAAGGTTAGAGCTATTGGCTTAGGAATTTTACAAGTGAAAGAAATTCTAGCTAGAACATCAGGCCAACAAATCCTCACTGAAGAGGAAAGACAAAGCATCAATGAGATAGGTTTTTTCCTTATTTATTTTATTAATATTGTAAATACTTAAGCTATATGTTTGCCTCTAGTATCCCAAATCCTCCACTTTCTAGTTCAACTAATTTTTTATTCTTTCAACATCTACACTAATAATGAATCCAAATAAAAGAGTCTATTTTAAGAATTTAGTTTCATTTTAATTTTTCATACTAAATGCCCACTAGTATCCCTTACATATTCATCTCAATTGGAGCTAAAAATGTCATAGTCTACCCTTGTATAGTCATCCACAATGATAGTTTTAAAAACCCTAGGGCTAACTAAGTATCTGGTTGAAGTCACCCCATAGAGGGAAGCGTCACCATAGAAAATAATTATTTATCCACCTAAATAGTTTTTAATTTAAATAAGTTCTTCATTATCACCTCCATGAATAACTACCCTTCTAATGATCACTCCACCCTCTACTTCTAAAGATCCAAGTCAATCAGAAGAAGAAGAAGGGGAACTTATTGTTCCCTAATGGGTTAAAGAGATGCAAGGTTGAAGAGATGAGAAATATAATTTGTTCATCATTGAAATACTTATATTATCCACTCAATATTATAGACAAAGTGACTCCATTCAAAGGGTGAAGAAGTGGAAGGTAGTTAATATAAATAAATTGATTTTTAACAAATGGAAAACCTATTTTGCTTAGATAAAAAGGCCAAAAAGAATCCAACTAATCCAGTAGAGTATACAGAGGATTTAAGGATTTTATGGATTCATATAGAGAAGACATGAAATATATGTACAAGAGTAATGAGGAGGCACAATATAAATCACTACAAATATATATTATCCATGTTCTTTAGGAAAATTTAGATAGTGTACAGAGTGCATCCACCAGGTTGTATAATACTTTGAATAATATTCAAGTTTCTAGAGGAAAAATACAATGTGATAGAACAAACATGCCTATAATCTAGAACCAAATAAAATAATATGATAAAAGGCTTACATTTTTATTTCAATGTTCAATAAGTAACACGCTCAATCACCTAAATCTAATGTCTAGCCCATATGTTGCATGGGACCTTAGTTATGTAATTATAAAAATGGATGGTACCCTTAACTAGCATACACAAATGAAGGATTTAATGGGACATTTTAGAAGCCATGAAAATGAGACCTTAAAAGTTTTGAAAGATAGGAGGGTCACTAATGTGATTACCCCTATTGTATAATTAGTCAACAAGTTAAATGTTGAGATGCTTCTTAAATCAGTTGCAAATATATTTAAGGAGGAATTTTAGGGAACTATTTACAAAACTAATGATGAGATCATGTCAGTGATAAATTTTTATAAAGAAAGAGTGACAAAATTTAAATCCATTAGATCTGAATTCAAGAGCTCAGAAGTAGAACACACAAGGTTGATGGTTGAAGACATTAAAATATTCAAGATTGCCTTGCTCAATTTTGATATTATTAATAAAGAGTTTGATATATCATAGGGATTATTTGAAAAAATTAGAGCCATAGAGGGAATATTTAGATCAGTACCAAACACACAAATAATTACAAGTGGTTTCATTTCATCATTATATCCCTAATTTTTTGGATATACAATCATGCATACTCCAACAATGCCAATTTTTATTCCCCAAGGCCCTATAACATATATTTCTATTTCTATAGTTGTTACTCAGCCATATTCCTCTACTAGTGGTGCCACATCAACATCAATCTAAATATAGATATGCATTTTAATATTTTATTTAAGTTAAAACTATTAGTCCTAATTTATTTGGCATTTATATAATAGTTTAAATGATGGATTATATTCTAGGTAAATATTTTTATACATGCATGTTTTGCATGATTTTGACACAGTCCTATTTTTGGAGATGTAAATTAGACTTTGCTTGGAGGATGAGGAAACCCCTCCTCAAGTCTATATATATTTTTATACTCTCTATCCAAAATGGAGGAGAATTTTGGTTATTAATATTAATATTAAATTTTGTATATTGTTATGTAATTGATCTTGATGTGGAAATTTGATTCTTATCCAAACTTAGTAATATTGTAAGAAGTTATCTTATTATGCTACATTAGTCTCTAAGTTATGCATGAGTTCTATTTTAATTATAATTATTCATATTGTAATATTACCAATTTGAATGCCTTTTATGTATTAGTCATAATCTTCCCTTGTAGATGTGCAATTACAATCTCACATTGATGATAACCTTTGATTGTATATGCTAAATTTTATTGTATCCTATTTCCTTAGAATCAAAATTGTGTTTTATTATTGGCATGCTTATAGTAACTTATAACATACATTATTTCTCGATTTCTTGTCTAACCCTTAGTTTAAGAGCTAGTTTAGAAAGGTTTCATCTTATTTGGTCCACATGGCTTATTTTCTACCATACATTTTCCTCTTTCTGAGTTTATTTTGGTTAGAACCATATTAGGTTAAGATCCATCATCTATACACCCATCTCAAGTAGATCTATATTCACATTCATAACTGAACCTTCCTTTGTAAACAACTACTCCACTCACCACTATTCTACCAACATGTTTATAAAGCTTAATACCCTATAAATCATGCTTTCTAGTGAATTTATTTCACTGATCCTAAAATGTTAGATGCTACCTCATGAGGTTCCCAAGTGTGCATAAAACCCACATCAAAAGGAATTTATTTATCACTAGAAGGAGGGTTTGAACCTTTGCCTTTACTTCTTTAAAACAAATCACTTGAGTTACACTAGATATACTGAGAATATTAATAAGATCTACCTTAGACACTAACTTGCTATACCCACCTTTTTAAATTTATATAAAATTTAGGTCAAATAAAGGTGTCTTGTGAAGACCTTGGGATCAATTATACTCTCCAATAGATGACTCCATATTCCTCTATGTCTAATGGCAGAAACCTAACTAACCAGTTCTGCTATCAACATCATTGGAGATGTGCATGATTTACCCAAAAACCATAAAAAATATATTCCTTCCTTTTCTCCCTTGGGAGGTAAAACTATATAAGAGCACATAAAGTATTTTAAATTAGCTTTGTGGATATTGAATGCAGTCCATGAAGACATGGAATGCAAAAATTTTCCTTTTACATTATAATAAGTTACCTATGACTAGTTTTTTAATGTCCCATAAGGTTCAATTACATCCTAGGATGAATGTTAAAACACTTTTTGGCACATTTTTGGTAAGTCACAAATGGAAGCATTGTATACCAACATTTTGCAAGAATGAGAAGAGAACCAAACAAACCAATTTGAGCCTTCAATAATAGATTCCAAAAGATGTATAATAGACTTGAAATTATTTAGCAACTTATTGAGGCATTAGCCCTCAAAATGTACAAATGTTTTCTCCAAATGTACAAATGTACAAAGATTTTTGTTTTCTCCACATAGCTATAAATGTTTTTGGTATGTTACCTTTAGCTTACACTAAATCTATCAATGTTGATAAATAATTTATACTTCAGTCATAAGCCGTAGCCCCGCTTAATATTGGTCATGTCTTTCTGACCTTCATACTATTTATAAATGAAAATCAAAATATTATGGCCCAAAACTAGAACTTGATGTACACCTATTTGCCTTTAACCCATGTTCCTCCTAACCAACACCTTAGAATTCTAAACAATTCTATGTTTGCATCTAATCAACAAAACCATATTCATTACTTAATACCAATTAATACTATTACTACACAAGGTACTACTCCTAACTCTATAAAGATAGAATTGGAAGCTATCTAATGGATGGGCATAAATTAATAAATGAGTTTTTGAACATGCAAAAGTACATAGGGAACATTGGTGAGTAGAACAACAACCAAATATTTTGATTCTAGAGGTACAATAATCCTTTCAACATGTGTGAAAACAATTCAAAGTACCTACCACCTAATAAGATACTAGAGATAAAAATCATTGAAATAGCCATTTGTAATTGGTGTCGAGTTCATAACATAACACAACATGGTGGGATAGACTACATAGAATTATGCACTACCTTTAATATATTTCATAAATAAATTAATAAACATGAAAGTTTTTAAATCCAATAGAACTATCTTCCTCTATTAGTGTAGGGCATCCCAATACATCAATGGTATTTGAGACCTATGGCTTCCCACTACCAATCGAGGATGAGAATGAGAAAAAGGTCAATACTAATGAGATCCATGTTTTCTAACAATTCTAAATTAACAATAACAATTTGAGGAATAATAAACCTACTACCACTTCCATGCTTCCAAACAATAATATTGCCACTCTTCCAGATCCTAAGGCCAATAACAACCCACCCCCTCCCAAAAGGGATGATCATTTGTAGAGCACATATCCATAGAGTATAGGAGGGTAAAATATTATTGATGACATGAAGAATATCAAAGCTAACATGAGTCTTTATGAGTTATCCTAGATTACCATATAGAGAGAGTTATTTCTTAAATCCTTAAATGGAAGGTCATCCACTAACAAATCAAAAGTTGTGCATGCAAACATGGTTGTATATAAGGACAACCTAAGGTACCATTTTTTAACCATCATAATGGTTAAAAGGAATGTACATAATTTTTTGTTTAACCCTAGTTCCTTAATCAATGTGATGTGTACAACTATATGTAATAAACTTGATTTTTCACTAGATAAGTCAAAAAGAGTGGTCCTACAATTGAAAAAGTATTTTATCTCATGTTTTTGATAACTAACATATGTACACATATATATTGTATTTAAGTCACGTGTATAACAATACATAGATATTATATTCATTGGCATTCCATAATTCTACAACTTGTTGCTGAGCCATGACTAGTTAAAGACACTAAATGGGTACATGGATATAGATTTATCACACATGTGGTTGCCTTGGAAGTGAGTATCCAACTAGATTCAAATAAATAGAGAATTGAATATGAAGTAATTGATCATAGAGTACATTTATAAGAATGAAAATGTTGAATTTGCATCCTCACATGTAGGTGTGTATACTTTCATTACTAATTAAGAACCTCATGAATAAGAATTTGAAGGTCCATCTTAGTTATGGAATATCCATTTTGATGGAACTAGATCAAAACAAGGTTCAGGTGTTGGTGTATCCCTAATCAAACTAGATGGGAAGTAATATCTAGATACCTAAAAACAATAGTTCCACTACACTAATAATAGATTTGAGTATGAAGCTTTAATCCTTGACCTAAAGTTTGCATTAAAGTATAACATTAAATAGTTGTAAATCTTTAGTAATTCAGAACTGGTTGTGAACAAGATTAGAAATAACTATCAATGCAAGCTCATCTACTTGAATAAGTACAAACATAAAACATAGGATTTGATCAAATCCTTAAATTCTTATCATAATATCCATCCCAAGAGAAATAAATCAAACAATAAATTCACTATTAGCTTCAGCTACCAATCTAACACCACTCCAAGAATCCAAGATGTAGACATTCTCTATGGAGCTAGTTCCTTGCCCCTCTATCCCAAACAATGTAGATAAATTATAAGTATTTGAGGATGACCAATAGATTATTCAATTCATGAGTAGTTATGGAAAATTTTAATCTCATATAATATATGAAAATGATATTGATCTCATGCATGTTCAAGATCTAGGAGAATATGATGTCCTATAGCTAAAGGAGAACTGCCTCCCTTTGAGGATGGTTTCCCTAGAGTGATATTTTGATATACATACATAAGCTCAGAATCAAAATCATCTTAAAGAAACTAAGTTTAATTTTATCAAGGAGAACTTGGGCACAAACTAATATCCTTAAGATGTGAACATTAGTTTGAGCTTTACTAAAAGTGAGAAACAAATTTTGAATATTCTATTGATGAAAAATAAAGGCATCATCACCTAGACATTTGAAGATTTTAAAGTCTTTAACCCTAGGGTCATCACATATACCATCCCATTTAATCTATAATATAAACCCTTTAGATATATATAAAAGCCATTAAATATAATTCTATAACTCTATAAGTACATAAGCTATCAAATGCTAGGACTGTCTTTCCAATTATGCATTCAATCTAGGTAGCCAACATAATACTAGTTAAGAAGAAAAATGGTGAGATTAGGCTCTATGTGGAATTCAAAAATATGAACAGGGAATAATAAAAAGATAGCTATCCTTTTCCCTCTCTAGATGAGGTAATTAAGATGGTCAGTAGATCTAAGATGATGTATTTTTTAGTCAAATTATTAGGCTATAATTAGATGCTAATAGAATCATAAGATAGAATGAAGACTGCCTTCACCACCAAGTGGACAACATTTACATACAAAAAGATACATTTTGGCCTAATCAACATAGGATAAACCTTCTAGTGAGCTATGAACTTTTCCTTTCATATACTCTTGGACAAATTCATCATCATTTACATGGATGACTTGACTATGTATTTAAAAGATAGATTCGATCATATAGATCATTTAAAAAGACTATTTGATAGATCAAAAGATATAAAATACCACTCAATCTGAATAAGAGCACATTCAGAGTCACTAAACCAAAACTGTTAGGACATGTCATCAGTAAGGATGGGATCTCCATTAACCCAAAATAAATCCAAACCATATTTAAGCTAACACCTCTTTGTAACAAGAAAAAAATTATTATTTTTATTTAGTAAGATAAACTTTGTAATTAAATTCATTTATGGATTTGCAGAGATTATCAAGCCATGGAATACATGCTAAATCAAGATGCTAAAATATAATGGATAGCAAGGATAAAAAATTATTTCAAGACATCAAAACTTCCATTTCTCAAGATTTAGTTTTGATCAACCCAAACTTAAATAAATATTTATATCTTTATTCATTTGCCTCAGAACACACTATAAATGTGGTACTCACATAAAAGGTAGATGAAAATGAACATCCAACTACCTTCATGAGAACCAATCTAGAGGATTTAGAGTTGAAGTAATAAATGATAGACAAAAAAAAATGTAATGATAAAATAAATAGGCATTATATTTTGATAAAAAAACATATCTCATTATTCTAGACTAGTTGTCAAGGTCACACTTAGCTGGAATGAATTGGAAGAAAGAAGAGGTAAGTAGATGGAAAAATTATAGGAATTTGATATTGAAATCAAACTAGCTAAGATGTTAAGAGGATAAGGAATCATCTAGATCATGACTAAGAGGGATCCACATATTTGTATTGAATAAATTAATGAGACTCAGATAGCTGGTGGTGACTGGTATGCTCAAATAATCCACTACATACAAATGGTATATGTCCCCCTAAGCTAAACAAAGATAAAATATGATACCTTAGGCTCAAGTCAGCTCATTAAATGATAGATAAAAGAGTCATGTATTAAAATAACTATGAGGTTATCTACTTGAGGTGTGTCTCAAAATAAGAATCTACAAACATGCTAGACATTATATACTAGAAGATATGTAGTTATCATCCCTTAAGAAATGCAACAAATCAAAAACTCTTGAGAATGGAATACTACTAGCCTACAATCTTAAAATATGCCCACAACCATGTTATAACCTATCATGAATGTTAGGTATTTGGGAAAAGATATGTAAATACTACCATGCCATTACAACTATTCATTTAATGTCACACTTTTTTTAATGGGTTCTTGACTTCATTGGGGTGATCAACCCAAACTTTTTAGTATGGCATACTTTTATCTTAACAGCTACTGACTATTGCACTTAATAGACATAAGTTATGGCCACAAAGAATTATAGAGCACTAAATGCCATAAATATTTTGGAAGAGAACATACTGACCAATTTTGGTACTCTAATTTATTTAGTTTGTAATAATAGTCTATATTTATAATCTATTGAATTTACACAATGGGATTACAACAACCAAATCACCATCAAGTTCTCTTAAAACTATTATCTTCAAGGGAATGGAGTGGTTGAATCCATAAATAAGGCCCTGATAGATGCCATCAAGAATTCAACATAATATAAACCATGAGAATGGTATCTACTATTGAATTATGTACCATGGGAATAATCCAACAAGACACAATCAAGCCCTCAAGGCTTCACCTTTTCTGATAGTATATGGATAACAATCAATTTTCCTCATAACCCTTGAAATATTAATGTACCAATTCATGAAAGAGTAAATGGGTTAAGATGAAATAATCTAATTCATACTATTGGATATAGTTTATATGTAATATGAAAGAACTGAAGCATTGTATAGCTTCAACAAACACCAAGACATAGTCAAAAGGTGGTTTGACAAGAGATCCAAAATCAAAGATTTCAATATTTTAGACCTAGTGATCTTATGGCATAAACCACATGATAATAAATGATAACATGATAATTTCAATCCTTTATGGATTGGAATGTATCAAATATCTAAGATACTAGGTAAAAATTCCTTCCATTTGATGGACCTTCACTGTAATGACCTTGCCTTTCCAGTCAATGGACAGTTTTTGAAACATTGATTCATGGCTTCTCTAACTAGATATGCTTTTGAATGACTGTAAGTGGAAATGTAGATGTAGGAGTAGATTAGGTTTCCTAATTTATAGATTAATCTTCTTGTTTTCTTAGATTAGTGTTTCCTACTTTTTGCATTTGCTTTGGGTAGATTAGTTGTTATGTTTTCTATATTAGTTTTCTAAAGTTAAAAAACAAACCAACTAATTTCTTATGTTAGAAGTACAAAATACTTTCTAAAAATAAGGGGATAATATAAAAGGAAGCATAATTAGTTTTCAAAATATTTATTTTAATATTGCTTAACCTTCTTGGATTGAAGTACGTGCTCTAACTAGATTAGGTTTTTTTTGGAATGAGTGAGTTTGTTATACCTTTAGAATTTACTCTAATATATTCATGAAATTTTTAAAAATACTTTCCATTTCCAAAGATCAAATTCACTACTATAGGATAAACCTTATATGGGAGATAATAAACATATAAATAGATGCACACTAGTAGGGACATATTGATTAAAATAAGTTTTCTCATATACTTACACCTAGTCAATAGTGAATCCCAACCCTTATTCTATATATATTTCAATAAAAACATGAAAAATTATATAATATGGGTGATTAAAGTAATCTCTACTAGGGATATGGATTTCTAGATAGAAGCACAGTAAGGTTATGAGTGGAATCAATGATATCTCTATCAGGGATATGGACACCTAGCTGGAAACAGAGTAATGCTTAGGCTTCCCTTACTATTTGGTTATAAAATACAAATTCAAAACAAAACCTAAATTTTTTATTCAAGACTTTGTTAAAACTCTCATAAAAAATGGAAAATAAAATTCAAAAAATCACACATGAATCCAAAGAATGTAAAGGGTTAGTATGTTGCATGAGGAAGTAGGAGTCTTTTTTCAAATATAGGTTTACTTATTATTTTCTTATTAAAGTTGAAGTTCTATTATGAAACATTAATAAGATTTTGGGTTCTCAAATACTCAATAATATTTCCTTGTTGAGTCACCATTGTTATACCCTAACACATATACCCCATTTTTTGAAATCCAATAGAGACCCACTATAGTTTGAATATCTTTATTCAAGGTCTTATAAGCCTTAGAGATTTATGAAATTAATTTTAATATGCAAAGGTTTAAGGTTTTACTCAATGTCTAAATTTACATAATTTCCAATTATAAAAATTAAATCTTGAACATTGATTTTTCTTTATTTTAAACCTTGTGTTGTCATATTTTTCCTTGAAAATTGACTTTATGATTTATAGACTAATGAAACTAATGTGTCTTAACCTAGTGTTTATATGATTTTCATGTGTTCGTAGGACTTACAAGTATTAACATTTGGGACTTGCCTTTATTATCCAAGATGAAGAATTTTTTTAATATTATGTTAACTAGAGCCCTTTAGCCTTTACAATAGATTATAAGTGTTTAAAGTTTCTAAGATTTGAGACCTTAACAGATGGCACTACCACATTACTCAAAACTGATGATAGTTCAATGATAATTTTTTACTTTATCAATCATTAGGTCACTACAAGAAATCCATGTAGAAGAATCACATTTAACTAGACTTAAAACATTTTAAGCCCTAAGATCACTACACATGACATAATTTTATGAAACCAAAACCATGTGAGTTCAAATCAAAATTAATCATCTAATTGTCTTGACGTTCCAAGGTTTCAAGAGCTTAAGAAGTGGCATAATTATATAACCTATAACCATAGAGATATTTAAAAATATCTAATGTCCTTGATTCCCTACAATCTAATAGTCTCAAGGCTATGATCTCTAAGAGGTTGACAAATGGCATAATTTTGTTTGCCTAGAACCATGGAAGTCCAAAACCAAGTTAATAGCTTAATGGTTTCATGGATCTGAGGGTCCAAGTTTTCATAGTGATGAGATCATTCCATGTGGTAATATTCCATTACCCAAAGCCTTCCCAAGGATAGATATAGTTAAAAAGGTCTAAAAATCTAAAGCCTTGAGACTTCAAGTTCCCATAGTCCTAAGACTACTCCATGTGGCTCAATTCTATTAACCCATAGCAATGGAGTATATAAAAAAAGATCATAAGTCTAAATACTAGGGTAAGTGAGAAATAGACAAGTGTCATGATTCAAGATACAAATGGCCAAAGTATGAGTAAATAATTTTAATAGTAAACCAAGACCCGATATGATATAAATTGATACATGTCTTAAAGAAATGACTAGACATACAAAGTCGATGAAAATTTTGTTAGGAAAAATAACACTCACATGGATTTTTTAATGAGTGAATATTATATTATGAATTATTATATGATTAATTATTCACTAATATACATTTCCTAAGGAGTTGTGATATTATTGTGAGTTAAAATAATATTGCTTATATAAGCTAGTTGTTAATAACCTATGAAATATTTTAGGAGAGAATCATGGGTTGTTGGTTGCATATTCATAGGCTATGTTTTGCCTATATAATTGTATTATCTTGATTGATTTAATAATGCAATATAATAACATGTGTTCTAAGTTCATATAAATCATGATTTGTATTCATTGAAATACTATATAATATCCTTTGATTATTAACAACGGTATTAGAGTAGGTATGAACTTGTGAGAGTTTTTAAGGGGCAAAACCATTATTTCTTTTGGTCACCCTTGTAGATGAGAGACTAAGTTTTTTGAGAATGAGTTTATATTATTAGCATAGACTAGGATTATTTTAAGAATTGTAATGGATCTAATTGATTTGGATCTACATTATATTGACCCTACATCAAGCTCAACATAGTGATATACTCAGCTTTGGTATACTTGATTGTGGCTTGTATCAACAACTTGACCAAATTTGTTTTCAATTCTAGTTTTACCCCATCATTGAGCCCCACATTAACCTTGTCTATGTAGATTCTATTATGTCCAACAAGATTGTCATGTGTTCCACTTTATCAGGATTAGAAGGATCTCAAACTCATCTTCCATCCACTTAATTATGCTACCAAAGCTTCAAATATTTGGTCAAACCTACATATTTTTTTAACGTTCATGAATTTTGTATCCATTTCAACCACTAAACCTTGCATTCAATTTTGTATTACTAACATTCTAGTTTGAATAATTTAATTTATAAATCACCCTTTATTTGATTTTTTATGTCTATATTTTTATACATTAAACACATCAACATGCATGATATTCATTATATGTAAGACTATTGTACTAGTTATCTCGTCTATGGGATCTTATCACTATTCACTAATGTTAAAGGAGTAGAATAAGGATATGTGACCAGATTTTTATCTCATGTTCATTCTAACTTATTGATAATCTATTGAATTATTGACATGACAATCCTTGTAATCCACTTCTTTTGTCCTGAATTTTTTTCAATAGTCTTTTGGGTCATTTTAGAGTGAACTTAATGTGACAATATCTAGAGTATTATGTTAATATTCAATTTGTTTGAATTTTGTTATAGTGTAAATATATCTAAATAGAGTTTTTTGAAAGTTTTTAGGTTTGTTATTTTGGTCTTATTTAGTTGTCTAGAGTTGGTTTATAGACATTACATGTCATAAAAAAGAATAAATATTTAATACTATATTTTTTAAATGTTAAGTTAAAATAGATTTTGAGTCATTATCTATATTTTTCAAGTCCTTTATTGATGTAGAAAAAGAGGCCAAACTTCTGAAGGCCATAACTTTTGATATGTAGCTCCATTTGAGCCCATCTTCATGTTAAAATGATCATTTTAGAAATTTCAATGCAACCATAATCATGCTTATCAATTTATGTACATTTTTGATATTTTTTAAAGGCCATATGTGACCATATAAGGGTCCAAAATTGTAGTTTAATATTATTTTTGATACTTTTATAATTTTAGAAATTATTTATTATTGTAATCAGACTTGAAATTTAGTTGATATTCATTTAATAGGTTAATTTTAGTGTTTAGTTTATTTTTGAATATTTTTAGATTTGCACATGCTAACATGCAAAAATTACTAAAAATAATAGCTATTAAAAATAGTAAGTTGAATTTTTTTTATTTTTAGAGTTCTAAATTTTGCATGTCATCTCCAAATCTAAGTTAAGGCTTATTTATGCATGCTTTATAATTAATTAAATTAATTAAATACAAATAAATATATTTTATTATTTCATAAGATTTATCTATTGGTATTTACTTATTTTGATAGTATTTTAGTTCATTATTTGGTATCAGAGTAAGTTCAAATATTGGAGGTGTAAGAGAGGGTGAGACAATGAGGAAGAATCACTCAAATGAACTAGACTATGCAAGAGCTACAAAGGCAAGTAGAAAAATTAATTGATATTATTTTGATTCAAAGACATAGAATAATATAAGATGATGTAAAAAATGACACAAATCATGAAGAAGAAATTTTATAAGAAGAGGATTAAAAATAATAATCGCCATCAATAGAAGAGAGGGTGATTAGAGATTTATAAGGAAGGAATGAAGGAATCAAGGTTAACATTCCATATTATGGAGGAAGTTTAAAACCAAAGGAGTTGATAGATTAGATGAATAACATGGAGAAGTTTTTTGAATGGAGAACTATGAGAGAAGACAAGAAGGTAAAGTTTACATCTACAAAATTGAAGGGTCATGAAATGATTTTGTGGGATCACTACTAGATAGAAAGATAGATAAAAGGTAACGAGAAGATAAAATCATGGAAAAATATGGAGAAGAAGATGGGCGATAAATTTCTTCCTATGGATTATGTACAAACTTTATACAAAATATTCTAAAATTTGAGGCAAAAGGATCACAATATACAAGAGTATATAGATAAGTTTTACAAGATTTCCATACGAGTGGATTCTAATAAAATATAAGAATAAATGGTCATAAGGTATGTAAGTGGTTTGAAGTTTTTCATTAAATATGAATTAAGCATGAATATAATACTTTTCATGGAGGAAGCTAATCAATTAGCTTTGAAAGTAGAAGAAAAACAAAATAATTTTTTTTAAAAGAACATATATTGGGCTAAGAAGAGGACAATCACCTCCAATAAGGGGATGAGTTGGATTTAATACAATAGAGGTGGGTTTAATTCCACTAGAGGAGAATCATCACATGGTTTAAAAAGATAAGAAGGTAATAGACAAGGTTTTCAATATCAACAAAGAGGAAGAGGATTTTAGAGAAAACAAAGTTATGGTGGTGATAGAATATGGTTTCTAAATCAACGTAGGTATTATGTTCGTTATAGATGTGGATAAGAAGTCCATATAGAGTTTGAGTTTCCACACTACCAAGATCAATAAAATAGGCAAGAAGATCACCCAAGAGTGAATTTAATTAAAGATAAAATAGAAGAGCAAAATACTAAAGTTCCAACAATAGATATTAGAGAAAATCTCATGATGAGAAGAACAATGATTTCTCTAAGGAAAGACCATGTGTAGAGTAAATAAGGTGGTGATGCATGGATTCAAAAAAAAAAATTGAACAAGGTGTACTTTAGGAGGTAAGATATGCAAAGTAATTATAAATGATGGTAGTTGTGAAAATATGGTTTCTAAAGACATGTTTGAGAAACTAGGTTTGTAGTGTGAAAAGTAATCCAATCCTTATCAGATTTTGCGGTTTAAGAAAAGGAATAAATTTATAGGAGATAAAAGGTGCTTAATAAATTTTTATATAAGTAAACCTTACAATGATGAAATATGGTGTGATGTTCTACCATTAGATGCATGCCATGTGTTATTAAGAAGATCACAGTAGTTTGATATAAAAATAGTTCATGATGGAGCAAAGAACACATATAGTATCTATAAAGGTAGTATGAAGGTAGTTTTGTTGATTTTTAAAGAATAAGGCTAGGTTGAAATCATGTTGACTGTAAGTGAATTTATCAAAGATATGAAAATGATATGTTGTTGTTATGCATTAATAGTAAATAAAGAAGACAGAAAATTGGTACATGTACTAGTAGAAGAAACAATAGTGTTGAAATAATATGTAGATGTTATACCTAATGAGTTACTAGATGGTTTATAACCAAAGAGAGATATTCAACATCATGTTGATTTGATTCTAGGATCATATCTACCCAATTAATTAGCTTATAGGATGAATCCAACATAACATGCATAATTAAATAAATAAGTTACTAAATTTGTGAGGAAGGGTGTAGTAAGGAAGAGAATGAGTCCATGTGCAACACCAATGTTTCTCACTCCAAAGAAAGATGGAAGGTAGAGCATGTGTGTGGATAGTAAAACAATTAATAAAATTACAATCAAGTATAGATTTCCTATACCTCATTTAGATGATATGATGGATGTTCTTGTAGGATAAAAATGTTTTACCAAGATTGATCTAAGGATTAGATACTATCAAACTTAGATTCATGAAGGAGATAAATGGAAAACAACATTCAAGACTAGAGATGGTTTATATGAGTGGATGGTGATGCCATTTAGATTATCTAATTCACCCAACACATTTATGAGGGTGATGAGCATAGTGCTATAAGAATACAGTGGTAAGTTTGTGGTGGTTTATTTTGATGTTATTTTAATATTTATTAATACTAAACAAGAGCACTTACAACATTTGAGAATGGTATTATAGTTTTTAAGAAAATACAATCTCTATGTGAATTTGAATAAGTGTAAGTTTATGAAAAATAATTTGGTATTTTTGGGATTTGTAGTTTTAGTATATGGTGTAAGAATGGATAAAGAAAATTTAAAGGCAATTTTTTAGTGGCCTATCTCAAAGAGCATCACAAAATAAAGAAGTTTTCATCGTTTAGCAAATTTTTATAGAAATTTCACTAAAAAATTTAGTAGTCTTGTTACACCAATAAAAAAAATTATGAGAGGAAAATAATTTGCATACACAAGGGAAAAAATAGAATTATTTGAGTTATTTAATAATAAAATTACAAAAAAATTATTTTAGCATTACCAAATTTTAGAAAAGTGTTTGAGGTTGATTGTGATGCCTTGCTTGTGAGAATTAGTGTCATGTTGAGTTAAGAAGAGAAGTAAATAGCATATTTTAGTGAGAAATTGAATGAGGTAAGAAAAAATTATTCTACATATGAATTTGAATTTTATGCCATTATACAAGCATTAAGACATTGGAGGCATTACCTGGTATCTAAGGAGTTTATCATATTTACTGATCATGAGGATTTGAAGTATGTGAAAAATCAAAAGAAGTTAAATAATAGGCATGAAAAGTGGGTGTCTTTATTTTAGGGGTATACTTTTGTGTTGAATCATAAATCAATAAAATATAATTAGGTAGATGATACATTAGGTAGGTGAGTGGGGTTGATAAATACTATGGTGTGTGAATTAGTTGGATTTGAATTTATTAAAGAAGTATATGATATTGATCCAGATTTTGAAAAGATAGTCAAGCAATGCAAGAATCCATTGATAGGTGATACAAGTAATTTTTATGAAGAGTATCTTATTTATGATGGTTATCTCTTCAAAGGGAAATAATTATGTAGTCCGATTGGGTCTATAAGAGACAATATTATAAATTACACAATGGTGGCTTGGCTGAACATTTTGGTAATACAAAGACAAAAGCCTTGGTGGAGAAGAAGTATTTTTGGACAAAGATGAAGAGAGATGTGACAACTCATGTTTCAAGGTGTAGGATATATCAAGTGGAAAAAGGACATACATAAAATTTAGGTTTTTACATGGCATTACCGATTCTAAGAGGACCGTGGACAAATTTTAATATAGATTTGTGTTTGGATTACCAAACACACAAAGAGATAATGATTCCATTTTTGTTTTTGTAGACATATTTTTTAAGATGGTTCATTTTATTGCATGTAATAAAAATAATGATGCCATTAGAGTTACAAAATTAGTTTTTAAAGATATTGTGAGATTGCATGGTGTTCCAAAAACCATTAAATCAGATAGGGACACAAAATTTATACATAATTTTTGGAGTAATTTATGGAGGAATATATTGACTAAGCTATAATTCGGTAGTTCATACCATCCCTAAACATATGGATAGACAGAAGTTATAAATAGGAGCTTGGGAAATTTATTGAGATGCATAGTTGGAGAGAAGCCCAAGTAATGGGACTTGGCTTTATCAGAAGTTGAGTTTTCATATAATAATTTAGTGAAAAAAACAAGTAGAAAATAATCATTTTAAATTCATGGGATAAATCACATAAGTGTTTTATATTTGGTACATTTACCAATTATAGAAAGATTTAGTGATGATCTATAAGCAATGCAGAACATATACAACAATTACAATAAGAAGTATAAAACACTAGCAAATGTTAGAAGAAGGTAAAAAATATTTGAAGAAGGATATTTAGTGATGGTTTACTTGGGTAAAGAGAGATTTATGAGAGGTACATATAATAAGTTAAAGTACAAGAAAATTGGACCATATAGAATTGTGAAGAAAATCAATGATAATGGTTATGAGGTGAGTTTACCATATAATTTTTTTTTATTGAAAATATAAAAATTACATACATAATTTAGTGCTCATAATAGTTCCTGAAAGAAGGAAACTATTGGCAACATTAAAAATAAAAATGAGACAATGTTGGCAACAAACAAAGTCATCAAAAAAGTCAAAAACATGATACATAAATACATTACATTTGTTGTTCTAGGTAGGAACAACCATAAGAGAGACCTATCAACCATAATACAATAGATTCTTCAATTCATATACAACATATATCTTTTTGTTACATAATAGTTGGTTCACTTGATATTTAATTTGATTAATCTGGAGAGCCACTATTGTGTTTTTCTTTGATTTTGCCTAACATTGAGAGAAACAAGAAGCAAGACAAAAAAAAATATTAGAGTAAATCCATTTAATTAAAAACTCCTAATGATAATAATTATAAAAAACTACTTTTCATCTATTCTTCCATATGTGCATCAAAATAACATGTCTAACACCATCAGTTGTAACATTATCATGTAATCCAACACCTAATAGAGCATCTTTCCATTTAAGATTATGTCCACATAATTTTGATATCTCTCTATTATTTAATGTTTTTGATTTATATGATTTCCATGGAGAAGATGGTAAAGGTGAATAACATGAAGAATTAGATTAGAAGCAACAGGTGCTAAAAAATAATAAATAGAAGATAGTGCAAGTTATAGATAAGAAGACGGTAGATACAAGGTAAGGAATTTATAATAGGTATTTGGTATAGTGGGAAGGATTACATCAAGAATGCAACACTTGAATTATATAATGGGAGATAAATAAGATTGATAATGAAAAATAGCAATAGTACAATTAGACCAACTTGCAAGAGTTGAGTTATTTTTAACCAAAGGAGAATGATGCAGAAAAAAGGGGTTGAACTTCCAAAGGCTATAACTTTTGATCCATAGCTTTGTTTAATCCCATTGTGCCAAAATGATCATATCAAAAAACTCAATGTATCCATAACTAGGCCTATCTGGTTCTGGACATTTTTAATATTTTTTAGAGGCCATACATGACCATCTGAGGGTCTCAAATTGCAGTTTAATATTTTTTTGGTAATTTTCTAATTTTAAAAATTGTATATATTTGTAATTGGAATTAAACTTTAGCTAATATTTGTCTAATAGGTTAATTTTAGTTCTTAGTTTAATTTTATATATTTTTATAGTTATGTGTGCTTGCATGTAAAACTTATTAAAAATAGTAGTTGTTAAAAATAATAGGTCAAGTTTTATTTATTTTTAGTGTTTCAAATTTTGCATGTCAAATCCAATTCTGAGTTTAGGATTATTTATGCATGGTTTTTTATTATTTGAATTAATTCAATACAGATTATTATCTTAGAAGCTTTATTTATTATAATTTTCTTGTCTTGATAGTATTCAGGTTCATTATTTCTAAATAGTATTTTCTGTTAAGTTTGTAGGTTTAGTATTTTGGTCTTATTTAGTTGTCTAGAGTTGGTTATAGACATTATATGTCATAAAAAAAGTTAATAGTGTATGTTTTAAATGTCAAGGTAAAATAGATTTAGAGTCATTATCAATATTTTTCAAGTCTTTTATGTTCTTTTCTCATAAAAAATATCAATACAACCATTATTTGTCAAAGTAAAAAATATCTCATTGTATATTTATATCTCAACTATTTTACTAGAAGTATTTTAATGAGTTGGTTGACGGGTTTCAATTCATAAAACATGTATCCATATGAATAGGTTTATGGGCCCCTATTCATGGAAGATTTAATTCCCACAGTTAATATGAGTATAAAGACCATGTGTAAGCTTTGGAGTAGAATGCTTCTTAGTTATTGAATGTTGTTGTCTCTCCATGTTCATATTATAGGGGGAATGTTATGGAAAAAGGCACTCACATAGATTTTTTAATGAGTGAATATTTTATTGTGAATTATTACATGAGTAATTATTCATTAATGTCTATTTTTTAGGGAATTATGATATTGTCTTGAGTTACAAAAATATTACATATATAGGTTAGTTATTAATAACCTATGAGAGATTGTAGGAAAGATTCATGGGTTATTGGTTTTATATTCATAGGCTATGTTTTGCCTATATGATTACATTATCTCAATTGAGGTATTAATGCAATATAATACTATGTTCTAAGTTTATTTAAATCATTATTTGTATTCATTTAAACCCTATATAATCTCCTTTTATTATTAACAAAGTTTTCGTATGGAAAACATAAACTTGTCAAAGCTAACTGGTGTATTTAAATCTAAAACATGAACAAAATTAAAAACTATTATTTTCATTGAAGTCACATGAATTATGAATTCAAGGCACAAAATTTGGGAACTATATAAAAAAAATTAAAAAATTAATGTCACTTCACCATTAATCTATGAGTTAACATTGTAATTTCAAGCTCTCTAATGACCAAAAGCACTAGTTTTTTACCAAATTTATGAAGAGAGTTTAGATAGTTTTATAAAGGAATTAAACAATTTAGATCATTAAAATGAACTCTCAAAAATCACCATGCATCTAAGCTCCTTATGTATACTCCACTATTGGATACACTAAGTATACTAACACATTATTGAATAAGAGTGCCCTAGATTTTAAATTACCATATTATTCAGCCATCTAGAATGAAGTGAAGTCTATAGCACCATACTCTTCATAAGATCAACTATCCCAAGAGGATAAATAATAAATAAACAACACATTTCCAATCAATACCATGGGACTTAATCAAATGACATCCAAATGAGAGGTAATGCTTTGTGTTGATTTGTTTCAAGATTTATTTTTCAAAGGTACTTATTTGGGAAACTATTTATAACTTAGCAAGGGAAAAAATATAATTACTTACATATCTATAAGGGAATCTAAGAGATACCTTAGGCTCCCAGTGCCATAAGTCACCTATAACCAAGTCTTGACTAATGTATGGCTTGAGAACAATCCTATAGAGGGAAAATTGAAATAGTGACTAGTGAAAGGCCAAAGATTGAACCCCAAGGGGGTCATTTCTTCTAATAGCATCATTAAATTCAAGCCTAGTATCAAAATATCCAAGTCCCTTTTGAATAGATTATACATTTTTACTAGCATTACTTATGCATAGTTGGAATGGGTCCCATTGATGGACATTCTCCTAACTTCTGATAAAAGTGTGTCCCTATGAAAGGTAAGTTGTGTTAGAATGAAGGCCCAAGTGTATAAACATTAACAAAGATCTATAGATGGAAAATTTTATAGGATGTCATACCTATTGGATTCATTCCTTGGGAAAATCCATAGAGCATGTGGAGAATTATGGCAGCCATCAGTAGAGTATATGGATAATAGAATTTGTGAGGACTATTCTTTTATGTTTTTTTATAGACAAAAGAATGAAATCATAAAAATTTGTTAGAAAATATATCCTCAAGTTTATCAAGTCATTTATGGAACTCAGATGCCTATAATTTTGAAAAAAAATTAAAAAAAATATTTCTAAGATGGAAGATTATTGGTACTATCCATATTGTGCCATAATCTAAATTACATGAACAAGGGCATCCCCTCTATTTTTACCACAACATGTTCTAGACAATATTATAGATAAAGAGGTAGCACATCAAATATAAAATAATATCTATGAATAACATGGACTAAAACATTAGGCATGTTACTTTAAACCCCCTAACCAAACTAGGAAAATTAAATTCCATTAAATTTAAAGGTGGCCCAATTCAGGGAATGGGACCATAGAATAAATTTCAGACATTATCTTCAATATCTTAAAGAGAAAAAGGAGGTGAAAATTACATATGGTCACCAAGATTATGAGTATGATGATACTTTAATGAATGCATCAAATGATTTAGAAGTGTGGACATATGAAGAACAATAAAATGTCCATGATAGTTACATAGGCCATTCAAAATGACCCTGATATTACCAAATAGTATGAAAGTCAGATGGTGGAGCATGCACAAAAGGTATGGATTCATTAGTGTCCTCCATCATATCCTCAAAACTTAGTAGGACAAGATCAACTTCCTTCTAATACAATAAATGAAACTAATTTACAAGAGGGAGAGTCTAGAAGTCAAAGGGAGGAGAACCTCCAAATAAAAAAGGAAACTATTATAGGTCTCCCTAGTCCCCACTTGGCCTCCACACATCTATTTCTTACCACCATTTTGTTCATGGATAATACGATTAAGAGGGATTCACTTCCTCCATCCAAGTAGAAAATCAATTTATATGTGACACC